>JADRCD010232288.1:15609-34113 GCA_019843815.1 Montemys delectorum
TAATGTACATCAAAGGTGTTTTACTGTAGTCCAACCTGTTGCTTAATCTGTAAACGGCCACTTGGTTTCAAAATCAATATTCAAATACTTGATATGAAAAATAGTTCTGAGAATAACAGGCAATCCCATTCTCCCTCAGCTATAGAGACATGTATATTATTAGAGTACTCCAAAATTACCAGGAAATGAAACGCAATCACCTTCCAAAATCTGATACTTTTCTTAACTATTAGGTCAGACACAGTTTAGTGTTTAGTCACTACAGCAAATTACCATAAGTAAAACATACCAATAAGTGATTCTGTGATTTATGTTGAATGCCCTCATTTAAGTACCAATATTAAATAATGTGTTTGTTTTTTGTGTGCTATATCCTCAAAGAAATAGTGTTTTGTGTTTTAAAAACAAACTTAAAACTACCAGGCTGCATGCAGTGTGAACTGCTACATCAACACACTGATTTGGTATCATTCTTTATATGGTCTAACATCTCGTCAATTCTTTCTTATGTCAATATTCCTTATTAGCACAGCACCTTCTCATCTCATCGGAACTGCTGTATTTTCCATTATTCACAGAATACTATAAATTATGTTAACCTTTTCTTTCCATTTCCAATCATAACTCTGACTCATAGCCCACTTTGTCTTCTATGAGTTAGGGCAGCCACCACCTTTACAAATGAGACTTTCCCTCACGGGGATGAGGTTGTGCTCTCTGTATATGAAGATCTGTCTTAGTCACAGCACTTGGCCCTCTTGTCCATTGTTTGCTTCCTTCTTAAATTAATTAGAACTCACCATATTTTTGTAATTTTGGATTCCAAACATTTATATTTACTATCTTTATTTTTAAGCAGAGGACTATATTGTCAGTCTCAAATAAAAATAGAGTATTAAAAAACTTTTATTTTACCATTTTTGTTCTTTAAAGACTGATAAATTAAGTTTTAGATAATGACTGCTACAAGCTTATTGATAACATTTTTACCACTTTTAGTTAAAGTATTCTACTTGGCATTTATATTTGTTATAGCCAGAAAGCAAAATGTTTGGAATTCTCTTTCATGTTGATAGAATCTGGATTTCACTTTCTTATATTTTTAATTTTTTCTCCATGACCATTTATTTTAAAAACAAACATGGACCCATTTATATTAGTTAACATTTCACTCTCGATTGTATTCTTAGAACAGTGACTATGCTGTACTAGGCTTTGAATCACTGCAACGAAGGCCAAAACCTTGCATGACACGCAGCAAGCCTCCGTATGGACATCACTGGCAATGTACCATTAGGCTGTCTTCACCAATCTCACTTTACTACCATAATAGCCTCATCAACCTGAGTTTCTCCTTCCAGGAAACTATTTCAAAAGTTTCAAGTCTCACTATTCACTTAGAAGCTTCCAGGAAAAGCCTTTTAAATGAGCATTAGAATCCCAGACTATTCAATAGGTGTCATCATGCGATTATGCGGGCTTTAAGGCTCTTTGTAACTCACACCTCAGAACCTTCCTTCTGCTGTGTGCATGAATATAAACCATTACTGCACAATCATTTATGCTTATAATACCCCTTTTCCCCCCTCCATCATTGCCCTGAAAAAAACTCAGGAATCGGACTAAAATTTCACAAATATTCTTAACTGATATCTTTCCTCTAAGAAAAGTAGGAGCCACTGTCAGGCTCTCTGTCAATTTAGGAGAGATTAACTTTATCTCATGAACAGGACCCGTTGCTGAAGTGCATTTTAGGATAGGCAGCATTTGAATCAAGTATCAATAGAACAGACTTCTTATAATAGATACTCAAGGAATAAAGATGTGACCTTCTATATTAGGGAATGTTCTTCTATGAATTCAACTAGTCCTAGATGGATAATGTCTGTAGGAACAGTCATTCTGTCTCTAGGATGACTCCTGCAATGTAATTAAATGCTCTATCATTTTATTTTTATTGAATATCCAGGTATTTTCCATATATTTATTCCCTGCATGACAAAGTATAACAGCTAGCAACACAACATCCGCAGTGTCTTAGATATTAGAAGCCATCTAGGATTGATTTAAAGTATACTTGAAGATGTGTTTTGGTTATTATGCTAATATGAAGGTGTTCTCTACAGTTTTTTTAAGAATGCAAAGATTTTGGTCCTCAAAGAGATCTCCCAAAGATGAAGAGATCTGGGTGTATTTTGAAATAATATTTAGATATGTTAATTCATTGAATTGTGATTGTCTTCATACATGTATGATTTTAAGCTGTGATTCTATCTACAAATAAACATAGGATTTTAATGGAGTTATTTAATTGTTAGTATACATATTTTATTTGTCTTTGTATGTGGCTTAATATGTAGTATGTACCTCCTTATGTATGTGGGTGTGCTGGCTTTTTTTTTTTTTTTTTTGGTGTACTTGGCATAAGCTTGAGTCACCTTGGAAGAGGAAACCTTAATTGAAGAATTACCTTCAACTTCCTATTTACTTAATAATGATAGAGTGTGAGGATCCAGAAAACTATGGGTATTACAGCTCTTGGACTGGTAGTTTTGAATCGTATAAGAAAACAAATAGAGGAAGCTATGAGGAGCAAGCCAGTAAGTCCGTGTCCTTCCAGGGTCTCTGTTTTACTTCCTGCCTCCAGGTTATGCCTAGAGTTCATTGCCTGGGTTCCTTCAGTATTAAACCATAACCAGTAACTTGAAATAAGCCATTTCCTCTTTCAAATTTCTTTTGATCATGGCTTTTGTCATAGCAATAAAGGACAAATTAGAACTCTAAGGTATGTACATATGCGCACATGCAAACTTCAGGTTTGGACATGACTCTCCTCAACCACTCTACCTTATTCCACAGATACAGGGTCTCCCTGCAAAGATAAATAAATAAATAAATAAATAAATAAATAAATAAATAAATACTCCTGACCTGGTAAGCAGCAAAGCACAGCAGACATGTTGTCTCCACTGTATACAGCACTGGGTCCACAGGAAGAGCATGACTATGCCATCATGTATGTGTGGGTTTTGAAGATTTGAACTCTGGTCCTCATACTTGTGCAGTTACCTGCTGAACCATCTCCCAGAGGTGGACTTATCGCTTGATGTTATTGGGAACATTTTACCAAAGAAATTCAATTTGTGTCCTTGACTTGGAGACTACATATTTATTTCTAACCACAAAATAAACTTATGTTGCTGAAATAACTTTTAGACTTTTTGACCTTGGCTAATACTATATACTCTACTTCCATTCATTTTCCTGCAAAGTTTTAAACCTCATTTTCTTTAGAAATTAGTACTATCTCAGTTTTTATATATACAATCCTATTTATTCATCCATCCATCTCTTGATGGACAGCTAGGTTTATTCTCATTTATTGCTATAATGAGTGCACTTAAGGATGCAAATATCTCTATGGCAAAATAGACAGTTCTCTGGATATATGTCCAGAAATGAAATAGCTGGTAATAATGTATTTCTATTTTTAATATCTGAGTAATTCCCAAACTGATTTTCACAATAGCTATATTAATTTTCACGATAACCATCAGTGAATAATGCTTTGTTTCTGTCCACATAGTCTCACCTGGAGTGAGATGCTATCTCAAAGTATTTTAATTTGCCTTTCCCTGACAACTAGAGGTATCAAGACATTTTAAAAGTTATTGTTGACCATTTGTATATCTCTTTACTGATTGGGAATTTTGTAAAGGCTGGCCGTCAGCTCCTTTTCTGAATTGTAGCTCTTAAATCTCCCATTCTGTTGGATGTTCTTAACTCTGCTGACCATTTGCTTGGCTTCACCAAATTTTATTTTTCAGTAGTTCTTCCATTTGATCTTGCAAATATTCTTGTGTTATTGATGTTATTTTTTAAAAAAAAAAATCTGACTACCTTAATATCTTGAAAGGTATCCTCAGTGATTTCCTCTAAAAGTTTCAATGTTTCAGGTTTGAAATGAAGGTCTTTAATCCAAATTAAATTGTTTTTTTACAAGGCAACAAAAAGAACATAATCTCATTTTTTTCAGGTGCAATTCCAATTTTTTTCAGTACCTTTTGTTGAAAAGACTTTTTCCTAAAAGATATTTTTGCTTACTTTGCCAAGTAGTAAGTGGGCGTGGCTTTGCTATTTTGTTCTGGATCCTCTATTCAACTGCAATGGTCTATCTGTCTATTTTATGTAAACTTGAACTCAGGTATTGTAGTGCCTTAGCATTGTTTTTAATCTTCAGAATTTGTTTTTGTAGTTTCCTATAATTCTTGTATTGCTTTCTGTGATCTTGTTAAATATGACCTGACAATTTTGATAGGTATTGTGTTGATTTTGTAAAGTGATTTTGGTAGTATAGACAATTTCAAAATATAAATTCTGCTTATATTTTAAATTATCTGGAATTTTCTGTGATTTTCTTTTTTAATATCTTAAATTTTCTTTTTTGTTATACTTTTGTTTTCTTTTTAAAATTATTTTTAATCTTTTTTTACAGTCAAGTCATTATCCCCCTCCTGTTTTGCCCTCCAACACTTTCTCATCTGACTCCTCCTCATCAGTCTCCAAGAAGATGTACCCATATCTGTACACCCCTTAAGCCCCACTAGAAACAGAAGGAACTGTGCATTCTATGATGCCACAGTTACTCTAATACCTAAAGCACAGAACCAACAAAGAAATAGAACTTTAGGACAATTTCGCTTACAAATATCAATGCAAAAATACTCAATAAAATTCTTGCAAACCAGGCAAATGGATGGAAAGAGAAAATAGCATCCTGAGTGAGGTAACTCAGACTCAAAATGGATATGCATGGTATGTACTCACTAGTAAGTGGATATTAGTAAAAAATGTACAGAATACCTAGGATACAATCCACAGAAATCGGGAAGGTTAAGAAAGATCCAAGTGAGGATGTTTGAATCCCACTTGAGAGGGAGAAGAAAACAATCACAGGAGGCAGAGAGAGGGAGGGACTAGGATATGAGAGGGAAGAAGAGTGTAAAAGGGACCCTCATCAGGTCAAGAAGGGGGAGACAGGAGAGAAACCCTGAGGGCCACCAGAATAAATGGAAATATGAAACCTCAAGTGGTGGGCTAGAAAGGGGAATCCTATAGAATATACTAGAGACCTAGGAGGTGAGAGATTCTCAGGACTCAAATGGAGGGACCTTAGATAAAATTCCTAGCAGTAGGGAAGGGGAACTCATAAAATTCACCTCCAGTAGAAAGATAGGGCATCAAGTGGAGTGATGCAGTTGCCATCCCACAGTCAAACACTCTGACCCAGAATTGTTTCTATCTAAAAGAACTACAGGGGCAAAAATGGAAAAAAGACTGAAGGAGAGGAGATCTAGTGACAGGCCCAACTTGGGATCCATCTCCAGGGGAGGCTCTAAGGCCTGACACTATTTAATAATACTATGTTTTTCTTTCAGACATGTTTTGTATAGTTTTGTTCCATTATATGGTCATAGAAGACAAGGAATTATCTCAAGTTTTTTAAAGCTTATTCATTCTCATTACAATTTGAATGCATCCCCTTACTTCCCTCATTCCAGCCAAACCCTCATACCTCTCCCTCACCCCCCATCCTCTTTTTCTCAGAGAAAGAGACACCACTCCCACATGGGTACCAACTCACCCTGATATATTAAGTCACAGCAGGACTAAGTACACCTTCTCCCACTGAGACCAGACGAGGAAGCCTACCTGTGGGAAAGGGATTCAAAGGCAGATAACAGAATCAGAGGCAGCCCCTGGCCAATTGTTAGGGGACCTACATGAAGAACTAGCTGAATATCTGCTACATCTGTGTAGGATACCTAGGTCCAGGCTATGCATGCTCTTTGGTTTGTGCTTTAATCTGTGAGCCCCCAATAGTACAGGTTAGTTGATTCTGTACGTCTTCTTGATCCCTCTGGCTCCCTCTCTTTTCTCTCCATTCTTCCACTAGACTCCCTGAGTTCATCCCATTGTTTGTCTGTGGGTCTCTGCATCTGCTTCCATCAGCTGCTAGATGAACCTCTGAGAAGACAGTTATGCTAGGCTCTTGTCTTGCAAGCATATGAGAGTATCATCAATAGTATCAGGTGTTGGGTCTCTCCCATAGGGTAGGTCTCAAATTGGGTCAGTCATTGGTTGACCATTGCCTCAGTCTCTACTCTATATCCCTGCACATCTTGTAAAAAGTACAAATTTTAGGTTGAATGTTAGAATCCACAGACCCAAAGATGCTAAGTAACAGAAAAGCCCCAAAGATTATACTTGAGCCGGGCAGTGGTGGCTCACGTCTTTAATCCCAGCACTTGGGAGGCAGAGGCAGATGGATTTCTGAGTTTGAGGCCAGCCTGGTCTATAGAGTGAGTTCCAGGACAGCCAGGGCTACACAAAGAAACCCTGTCTCGAGAAAAAGAAAAGATAATACTTGAATCCCACTCATATGGTGAAATAAAATAGACATCTGAAGTAATTGCAGGGAGGGAGCTGGGTGGGAGAGGGGTAAGGAAGGAAAGAGGGGGAGGATATCAGTAGTGGGAAGAAGCGACTTGGAGAAAGAACGGAAATAAGCAGGGGTGTTTCTGGGACTGGGGGTCTTCCAGAAGCTATGGGGGTAACCAGAGCTGAGACCTCTACCATCTGGGAATATGATGCTTGAAGAGACTATACGCTATAGCCAGGTAGAACTTTCAGTGAAGTGAGGGGGGACACCAATCCACCCACAAAATCTTTTAATAATTAATTAGTATTTTTGACAGTTGACCTGTGACCAATGATGTGATTATGTTGAAAGAAGATTCCATGTGGTGCTGAGAAAAAATGTATTTCCGATTCATTCTGAGAAATATTTTTTAATATCTGTTAAGCCTGCTTCATCCACGTTACATTTTAACCCAGAGATTTATTTACTGATTTTTATTTTGGAAAGGCTATCTAAATTTGTCAGTGGAGTACTGAAGGCCCCATTGCTGTTTTCTCTGGACCTATGTGATTTTTTTGTTTCTTTAGTGTTTTTCTTATGAAGTTAAAAACTCTAATATTTGGTTCATGAAGGCTTTTAATTGATACATGTTTTAAAGGAAGTGTTTCTTTTATTCATATTTAGAGTCTCATTTAGTTTTGTTTTGAAGTTATTCTCAAAGAGCCCAGAATTCTTAGTGCACACATATGCCAACAGTTTAGGTAACTAGAGTGTTACAAATTATAATAGAATATTTTAAACATAAAACACAGTGTCACACTTCTAAACTTATTATTTTAAAATGTTTTCTGAATTTAAATAGAAAATATTTATTTGTAATACTGTATTCCAAAATGCTTAAAAATTCTCTAATCTGGATACATTTACATGAGTTGCATTCTGTCTTTCTGTGATATTTGATTATATTTAATATTCATTTAATAGAATATTCCAACCTTTTCAATGAGCAATTTAGTACAAAAATATGAATATACTCTTTACCATATGTGTTTGATCATTTCATTCTGCATCATTCTGATACAAATCAATAATACATGATCCATTTAATTTCCTGACCCTCCATACATCTCCCCAGTCTCCTGCCATACGTGATCCTGCGCCCCCTTTTCCCTCTTCCCCTCCTCTCTTCCTTCCAAGTCCCTCCTACCCTCTACCTCCCATGATTATTTTGTTCCCCCTGTTAGTAGGACTGAAGCATCTACACTTTTGTCTTCCTTCTTCCTGAGCTTCATATAATCTGTACGTTGTATTGTCCATATTCCAAACTTTTTCCTAATGTCCACTTATCAGTGAGTACATACCATGTGTGTTCTTTTATGACTGTGCTACCTCACTCTGGATGATATTTTCTAGTTCTATCCATTGGACTGTGAATTTTGTGATGTCATTGTTTTTAATAGCTGAAGGTCATGAAATTGAACAGAGGTATGTAGCAATGGGGGAAAGGGAATCAGGGGTAGACAACAGAAAGTCCCAGATACCAGGAAAACAAGAGGCTCACAGGACCCAACGGGGATGACATTAGCTGAAATACCCAGCAGAGGGAAGTGAGAACCTGTAGAAACCACATCAAGAGGTTAGGCATGGCCCCCGGTTGAGGGAGGGGGCCACCCATCCTTCTCAAAACCATAACCCAGAATTGTTCCTGTCTAAACTAAATACAGGGGCAGAGTGAAGCAGAGAGTGAAGGAAAGAACATCCAGAGACTGCCCCACCTGGGGATCTACCCCATATTCAGCCACCAAACCCCGACACTATTGCTGATGCCAAGTCCTTGCTGACAGAAGCCTGATATGGATGTCTCCTTAGAGGCTCTGCCAGAGACTTAAGGATACAGATGCAGGGGCTTGTAGCCAACTGGAGGACTGAGCACAGGGACCCCAATGGAGGAGTTAGGGGAAGGACTGAAGGAGCTGAACGAGTTAGTAACCTCATAGGAAGAACAACAATATCGACCAACCAGATGCCCCAGAGCTCTCAGGGACGAAAAAGGAGTATGCACGGAGAGACCCGGGGCTCCAACTGCAGATATAGCAGAGGATAGCCTTATCTGTCATCGAAGGGAGGGGAGGCCTTAGTCCTGTGAAGGCTTAATGCCCAGTGTAGGGGAATGCTAGGGTGGTGAGGCAGAAATGGCTGGGGAAATGTAAATAAATAAAATAACCAATACAAAATTAAAAAAAAAAAAAACAAAATACATGATCCCAGAATCCACTGTCTTTAATGCTTGGAGTATACTGTATATTGCCATTTCTCCATTCCCCATGCTCATTAGCCTCCAATTTACAAGTAATGTCTTCCACCCTCCTCCACAAAAAATTGTGTTCTTAGTTTTCCAAATTAATTTGAAAGTGACAAGACATGACTATTTCCAAGTTAATTTTAAATTTTGTTCTGGGTCATGAATTATTCTCTTCTAAATAGTTGAAGGTCACTTGAGGTTTATTATTAATGACTGGAGTCTTTATGATTCATTATTTTAGATTTTATCCATGCATTTAACAATATTAAATTTAATGAAATCTCAACAACATTTATTGAAATCATTCTCAAAAACAGATACAGTTTTATATCCTGTAGAGAATGATACAGAATGAACAAAACATCTTTGTTTCAAGGATGCCTAATGAGGTAGAATAGTGTGGATATAAATAGCATTTGCAAAGGTAAAAGGGATTTGTTCCGGGAATTATACTACTACTACTACTACTACTACTACTACTACTAATAATAATAATAATAATAATAATAATAATAATAATAAAGATAGTCAAGTCTCTGAAATGTCTTGAGCAATTAATTCTTTGGCTCTTCTTTGTTTCTTGGTAACCATTTAGTTATTTCTATGTTGAGAATTAGAAGATGAATAAGCAAATAATATATTTTTAATCATTCTATAAAAAGTTTTCTTTATATTTGTAAATAAAATTCCTGTATCTGACCTTCTCCTTTAAATTTTAATAATTTAAAGAATATTATCTTGAAAGAGCCTTGTAATGACAGACTTTCAAATAGGTGTCCACATGTAAATATTAGAACTAGTAGCATTTTAATAAGATCGAAAGTTATCTGTGCCTGAAAAAAAAAATAGTCAAAGGTAAATAGAAAACTAAAAATTATATTTAAGATTAATGTAATTTTGGTTTTTAATACTATTCCTTGGTTTTTTCAGGCTTACTATTTATACATTTGTTTTAATGCCCCCAAATAATATTAAATACAATTTTGATTTCTCAATGTATGTCATAGACTCCAAACGTGTGGAAATCTTCAGAAATAAAGTATAAATGTATCTGTCATGGTTACTCTTGCTTGGCAACTTGACTACATCTAGATTAAAATGAAATATAAAGATCTACTTCTAATCTGGTCTTTTGAGATATGATGCAGGAAGACAAGATTTTGATCTAGATCATTTGAGTTGGGAAAAGATATCCCTTTAATCTAGATATCGAGTTGGGAAGACATAACTTTAATCCAGATATTTTGATCTAAGAAAACCTAATTCTAATCTAAGGACATAATCTGCTGGAAGCCCATAGAACACGGAGGAAGGAAACTTTCAGCTTCAGGGACAAAGCCACTACTGAATTGCTGGACTTTCCATTCAGAACCATCTACTGTTGGATTAGCCAGACTGCTGTCTATAACTCATTCTAATCAATAAATCTGATATATATATATATATACATATACACATATGTTATTCATATATTATATATGTGTGTATATATGTTATATATATACATATGTATATATACATACACACACACATATATATGTGTGTGTGTGTGTATATATATATATATATATATATATATATCACAAATTCTATGAGTTTTGTTACTCTAGAAACCACTGACTGAAACAACACCTAAACATTTGAACCACAATTGCCTATCACTTTTATCCTTCACCCAAAATTACAGGTGGTATCCTCTGATTATTAGCATGGTTAAATTTAAACAGAGTATTAATGTCAAAAGAATGTATGCTTCAAATAAAATAATATATTATTTGCACTCAGAATTAACCAAACTTCTTTCCATACTGAACGCAGAGTTGGATCCAACTCTTTCTCTGCAGAGTAAAAACATATAACACCAGCAGTAGTTAACATGAATATTCATTTGGATACTTTTGAAAAATAACCAAAATATATTGTGAAAATATACATAAATTATTTGATTTTTGTTAACATTTAAGTGTTTTAATTTATAAAAGCGGTAATTGTTTTATATCTCTGAGTTATGTCATAAGAATTTAAATGTACCTGTATTGATACACACATATAATGGTTGCTAAAATCCATAGTTATTACAAAGAAAGTTTCTGACCCGCAAGTGTCAGAGAAGGGGGAAGAGTCCTCCCTCTGTGTGGCCCTATCCTCAGCACCAGCTCTGTATTTTCAGATTTTTTTTTCTTCTAACCTTTAGCTGAGTTCCTCTGGGTTGACTCAACTCTGTAACTGATTTGTATGAATCCTCCCTTTTTTACCAGTAGAACACTCAATTGCCACCTTCCTAATGCTGAGACTCTTTAATACACGTCTTTGTGTTGTGTTGACTCCAAACATAAAATATTTTACTGAGGCTTCAAAACTATATTTTTATTATTATTATGAATCATAATATAAGTAATCTGATATGCATAATTTCTGATATGTGAGCCCTGTGAAAGAGTTGTGTAAGCTCCAAGAAGGTCATGACTGAGAATGGTCATTCTAGTGTTAATGTCCAAAATTGTAATTGTACCTCCCTATTTACCTGGGTAAAAAACTACATCTTTCTAAATATTCAAATTTCAAATCAGTGAACACGGATACTCAAGGATAAACTTGGCCAAAGGAAATAGATGAACATCCTCAATAGTTCCACATTAATCGTTGGACCATTTTAAAATCATGCATTTCCCTCTTTAGACATTTTATTATATTCATAATCTTTATTATAGCTCATTTACTACAAGATTAAGAGGATACAAGGACATGTATAAGTATGAATCTCCAGTAAGTCTATCTAGTTATCCAGGCTTTCATTAACTTCTCTTTTAGAAAATGATTTCACAACTTCCTACTCTGAGTACCACATCTTCCTCTTTATTCTAAAGACAAGACTTATTCAGAAAATGAAAAATGAAAAATTCCAAACATTTCCATGTTCACGTTCATTCACACTTTTTACTCTTTCACTACCAGAGAGATCTTGTTGAAATGCTTATCCCAAAAAAGTCCAACAAAGGGAATGAAACTTCTTTCGACCTCCTCTTCCATTTCTACTTCCTATGTCCTATTGAAAGCAAAAGCATTCTGAGCAAATGTCAACATGCCTACATACATGTAACATGTTCATATTTCTCTCCCGAACCTGCTGTAGCTGGGAATTTCTCCCACCAATCATGTATACCAATACATCAGTTATCTAGCTTGACAGCTAGCTATAAAGCAATTGGACAAAGAACATAGCATGGGAAGTTTGTTTAAAGATGAAGAAAAACAACTTTGGAAGAAAAAATTGAAATTAGGAAGAAAAATATGACTGGAAGCTGTTATTCAGCAAGACAATCTCCTATGGACACCAGTACCCACTGGGGAGGTTCTGAGTAGGTATGGGGCACATGGCTTGGATGCTGTCAGGTGTAGATGCAGCCTATAGCTCAGAACATCAGGGAAGCCTAAATGTTATCAGCTGAGATACTTTTCTTAGAAAAATCTGATACAACTTCATATCTTTACATGAACCAAATTTTCTCAACTCCAAGTCACAAGTGCAACACCTCCATTGCATGAGTTCCTCATTTTGATTTTAATGAAGCATTAAACAAACTGTGTTCAAAATATCCTGTAGTATTTTATTCAAAATTTGATTCTTTAATCTTTTTCCTCTCAGTAAATTAACATTCTACTTTCCGTTCATCCAGGCCTACTTATGCACTCTGGATACTATGGTACATGCCTGGGTTATTTCTGTATTTTATTTGAAACTCCAAAAATCAAAATAAAAAAAAATAGAGAGGCTACCTTTTTTAATATAATTAATATGTCATCCCAATATATCTTTAATTAATTTTAAGCTTTTTAGTTATTTTTATTTTAGTGTATGAGTATTTTTCCTTTGTACATTCATGTGGACTCTGTGTTGGCCTGTTGCCTGTGGACACCAGAAAATATCACCAAATCCATGGAACTGGAAATAAGGAGGGTCCATGCATAATGTGGGAGCACAGATAGGAACTCTGCAAAGTATTAAGTGGTCTTAATATCTGAAAAATCCTTCCAGTCCTATCTTCTTGCAACTCTTAACCTCACTTTTCTCCATTAAGCTAATGACCTTCCAAGTACAAATGCCCCCAACCCCCATCCCTACAAATGCTTCTTAAAGAATTCATATTCTTTAAATGGTCCTTATTTTATTCACTGCTATAGCAGTCTCAGCCAGAAAATTGTCCAATGCTTATTGAGACTGATCAAATATTTTGTAAGTATGTTATTTGGGGAAAAACAGAGTTAAAAGTTGTTTGAATAAGTGAAACCAAATCATCTACAGGGCCCGATGGTGATAAATATTGATAGACCACATTATATGTCTTTATGTTCTCTAGTAAACTATTAGTATTTTATTGTTTCATAATCTATTTAGTCATTTATTTTTAGGCAGATTTGAGACAGAATGTCATGTGTCCTAACTGTCTTTCAAATTCTTGTGTATCTAAGGATGGTCATTCCTAGTCAATCCTCCTTCATCTACCACTAAAATGCTAAGATTTCAGGTGTGTGTTACCATGCCCAATTTCTCTGGTACTGCTGAAAGAACCAAGATCTTTGTGAGCCAAGGCAAACACTCTATCCATGAGGCACAAACTTAACTCCTCCTAATCTTTACACATAATTCTAGAATTTCTCTGATCCATAGTCTAGCATCACTACATATTTAATTATTGATATAAGCAGCATATTCACAACCTTCATAAATTGTACAAAATAACTTATCTTCAAATGTTAACACTGTTGGAACAGATTTACTGAAACATACACTAAGTGCTGTGGAACTATGTCAATAAATTCTTACAAATCAACTACCAACACGTGAGCTAAACAAGAACTACATGAATGGACATGCCAAAATAGTTGGGGAAAAGCCAACAAGGTATCAATCTAACACAAAGAACTATAGGCAACTGAGGAAAGCTATCTATAAAAGACATCAGTTCTGAAAACATACATCTAGATATGATTGTACTTATTTGCAGGTTGTGTTTTGGAATATATATATATATATATATATATATATATATATATATATATTCAGAGAAGTGGGCTAAGCAAAGGAAATGTAATGTTAAATCCAAGTCATGTATTGAGTCAGGAAGGGTAAAAGGATTAGTTGTACTAATAGTAGATCAAGGAGTTTATATATATGTGTATATATACACATATATATACAGACACACACACATATATATATATATACATATATATATGCAATAACAATGAAAGATGAGTCAATGAATTTGAAGGACAGTAAAGAGGGTTTTTAAGGGTTTGAGGGGAGAAAAGGGGATGGAAAAATGTAATTATCTCAAAATTTAAAAAAAAAAGTATGATGGGGTATATAATGTCTCTTTTCCTAGTAATCTTTATGGGTGTGTGTGTGTGTGTGTGTGTGTGTGTGTGTGTGTGTGTGTGTTTGGGTGTATTTGTGTGTATGAAGGGATGTAGAGACCTGAGATCAACTCCCGTCACTTTTCAGGCTCTGTTCACTTTTTTTTTAAACAAGGTTTATCATGGGGAACTGGATTTAGTAATGAAAGACCCCCAGAACTGGGGAGACCCTCACTCAAGTCTCAGGATGATGCGACCACCCAATAACTCATAAGAGACTGATCTTGATGTAACAGCATGAGGTTTATTCAGGGGAAGGAAGGGAAGCCAGATCTGGGGTCAAACACATAGCCTAGCAGGCCAGAGGAGTTCAACCATGAGCACGAGGAGTAAGGGGTATTTAAAGTGAAAAACCACAAACTAGGGGGGTGAGGGGGTTACCAAGGAAACATAACAAGAGAACAGTGGAAAATTCTAAAGAGATCTAGTCCCTAGTTGAGTCAGGGTCATAAGGAAAACATCCTACACACTCATGCACAGGAATGTGGTTTGGTCACAAGATTGTGGTTTGGTCTATACTATTCATGTTATAACTGACCACTCCTAGAATTACCCCGATGACTTATATCCTGTCTTTTTATTGTGGGTCCTAGCTGGAGGGGCCCTTGGTGACCTACCGGTTCCTGGAACTGGCTAGCCTACATTCCTGGCTTATTACAGAGAACTTTTCATATCCTTTTAGGCAAAGTTTATACAATGTATATTCTACTAGCACACTTTTATTAAAAGCCCCTATTTTCTAAAAATCTTTTAGCTCTTCAGTAATTAGAGGAGGCTAGATGACAAATAAACCCAAAGACTCTGTCTCTACTTCCTCAACACTGTTGTTACAATTGCACAAGACTATTTCAGATTTTTATCTGTGTATACAGTATTGCAGCTGAGGTCTTCTGGTTAGTACAACAAGCTTTGTGCTCAAGGAGTCCCCCTCAGTTATTTGGTTCAGCTCTTTACTATAAACTTCATTTCTATCTTTTAGTGGCAATTTTTAAACTTGTTGAGTAGGTTCCATTTATTACTAGATCCAAGTTTATCTAATATATTCAGCCATAGCCTATCCCCTTTCCTCCTAGACTAGTTAGTGTATAGAATGGAACCATTCCCCTTCTCTTCAAACTCCTTGATCTGCTATTAATACAGCTAATCCCTTTATCCTTCCTGACTCAATACATGACTTGGATTTGACATTACATTTCCTTCCTTAGCTTACTTCTCTCAATGTTCTCTCAATTCTACAATACTACAACTTTTGCAGTAGATTATCTATATTTCTGAAAAATGATTTCAACTTGGCATGGCTTTAAAAATTATCTGTAAGCACATGATACCCAAGTATATTCCCCCACAATATTTTAGTTTAGTTCACAGTGTAGAACTAACTTTTGGATTCCTTCTTATATTCATCATGCCACCCTCAAAGAACACTTTTTTTTGCAAGAACATAAAATCAAAGGCTAAGTCACTATGCTAACCTTAAGTCCTCTCTCCCACTTCTTTCATTTCCAATGTACTCTTTTAGTTCTATCTTCATTCTCACCTAGATTTTGACTCCTGTCATCAACATGTTCATAGAGCTCACCATGCCCATTGTTACCAGTTTAAAACACACCACTGTCTGGTCACTACTTGACAGGCTGACTAGACCATGTTCTCCAGGGAGATTCACAAGGAAGTTTTCTCACTGTGGTCCATTTTTTTTCCACTTGAATATCAAAATATCAGAAGTAGGCATGTACATGCTCCTCTCTGAGTCTTGGGTTTAATTTCTCTTGCTCAGTTACTCAATGAAGAACACTGAGGTTTTTACTGCAGCAAGATTGAAGCAGCCATTATCCAGTTTTGTAACCATACAAAGGCATAATGGCATTGAGAGTGATGAAAAGTGATATCTTAATTCTCACTTTCTCATTCCTTGCTGCAGAAGGTAGGCTAAAGTTCATTCCTTGAATCTTTCCAGGGAATTTGTAGACTCCCAGTACTCTGCAACACATTTCTTCATGCTTAAAATAGCTAGACTCATTTTAAATTTCTGCACTGACAGAAGTTTTAATTGGCACTTTTCTTTTTCACTCTTGTTCCTTGAACTAATTTCTTTACATGGCAACCAGAAAGATTAAGTTGCCTCATGACTCTATTTAATGCCCTCCAATTACCTCCCATCTCTTAAAATTAACTCCATACTCTTTAATATAGCTAATAAATCTACTCGGTATAAATTTGGCAATTTCATTTCATATTTTAAAAGAGATTTACTTATTTTATTTTATGTGTGTGGGTGCCTGAATGTAACCTCCCTCAGCCAAATGCCAGCTGAATAGGACTTCACCTTGCCACAAAGTAGCACCCAGGGTGAGGCTTCCTGAGATAAACAAAGCTCTTTTGTTTATGACTTCTTTATCTCTCTTGAAGTTCCTGCCAGGAGCCACCACCTGCTTACTTCCTGAACACCTTCCCTGGCAAGAGTTTCTGCTAGCAACTAGATGCTAATTTGGCCATAAGATCCTGGCTTGGGGGTTGGGGAAGGATTTTTCAATGCCTACTTAATTCACAGATTCAAAATACACATTGGACTCTGATCAGAACTTTTGACTCAACCCCGTTATTCCTTTCACCGTCCAACTCCTCTATCTTCCCAGGACCCTTTCCTCTTTTCCAGAGACCTGGTTCATGTGTAGTCACTGGTGGCTGCAACAGTTTGGCACTCAACGAAATGTGGAGCCTGGATATGAGGAGGTTAAAAGAGGGCAGCACTGTCTTGAAGGAGCTCCGCAGAAAACAGAAGAAAAATGGTATACCATCCCACATGGTAAGCAACTTATATTATTGACTCTAGTGCTAGCCTTACTTTCATCTTTTGGAAGTATTGCTGTGGTACAGGAGGATACAAGCTAGGTTGGGACTGGCACTGACCTGGTACTGATGTCGTTTAGGGTTTGGCAGTGATGATGGGATTGGAAACTTCCAAATAGGCAATTGTCAGCAGCCCCAAAGACCTACTGCAGGCAAAAGGGATAAGGGTGGAGGAACAATTATTAGAAAGTCTTTCAGATAAGATACATTCTTGCTGCCCATAGTTTCAAGAAGTAAGGACTTTAAATAAGAGAACCTGGGAAAACATTGGAGAAGCTCTAAGAAACACCCAGGCAGAAATATTCACCCTCTGCCTCTGGGCACTCACAAAAAATATCATTAATGAAGAGAGCTTGCAGGTGTCAGATAGTGCTCAGGGAGAGTTTGTAGAATTTCAGAAAGAACACCTACCAGAGAGGGGTCCCTCAGAAAGGGGGCCTTTCAACTCTAAATTAAGAAAATATAAGGATTCTAATTGTGAGCTAACTTCAGACAAGGAAGCTCACTCAGAAAAAGGAGCCGCTAGATATCATGGCGAGAAGTGGCCTCCTTTCACACCTTCTGCTCTGCCTATGGCTTCTAGTGCATGATGCTACTCAGATGGACATGCCACTAAGTAAATTTGAGTTTGAAATTAAGTCACAGAAAGTGACTAATGTGCTACCAGAACTAAAAAACAGTGTCAAGTACAGAAAAAACAAACAAGCAAAAACCAAGCAAACAAACAAGAAACAGGTACTCTGAGGCATATCAATCCCAGCTAGAAAGATCCATAAGTCAGGCTCATGGGAAAGGGCAGGATACATTTGTGGTGCTAGCTTTTCCTATTGTTGAGGTACTTGGTCAGCAAAATAATAGAGTCAGACAATATCAGACCTTAGAATCCAAGGTGATAAAAGAGTTAAAAGCAGCTGTGGCACAGTATGGCCCTACAGCCCTGTTTACACAATCTTTATTCAATACTGAAATAGAGTCAATTTTAACCCCTCAAGACTGGAAAACTCTTTCTAAGGCTACTTTGTCAGGAGGAGATTTCTTACTTTGGAATTCTGAGTGGCATAAAGCCAGTAAGAAATCTGACACATTGAATGCTCAGACAGGCAACCCAGAATGGAATCTTGACATGCTTTTGGGAGAAGGTCAATATGAAGGCAATGTTAAGCAGATTGGGTTTCCTGCTGGAGTGTATGCTCAGGTTGCAATGGTGGCTCTCCATGCCTGTAATCAGTTACCAAGGAAAGGTGATCTCAGTAGAAGTTTAGCCAGCATCAGGTAAGCCCTAGATGAACTTTTCCAGGACTTTGTGGATAGGCTACTAAAAGCATCTGTACTGGCTAGTTTTGTGTGTCAACTTGACCCAGGCTGGAGTTATCACAGAGAAGTGAGCTTCAGTTGGGGAAATGCCTCCATGAGATCCAGCTGTGGGGCATTTTCTCAATTAGTGATCAAAGGAGTAGTGCCATCCCTGGGCTGGAAGTCTTGGGTTCTATAAGAGAGCAGGCTGAGCAAGCCA
>JADRCD010232289.1:0-24689 GCA_019843815.1 Montemys delectorum
TTGCTGTATTCTCCAAACTAGCCTTAAACTCATGATCCACTCACCTGTCTCTACTACCCTTTATGTTGGGATATGTGTCGTCATACCTGACTCAGCTGTTACTGTTAATAATACAACAGGGCTATGGAGATAACTCAGTCAGTAAACTGTTTAAGACCCTGAGTATGATTCACAGAGTCCACATAAGAATAGCTGAGTGTGGTATTGTGTGCTTGTATTCTCAGTGCTGGAAAGGCAGAGGTAGGAAGATCTCTGGGGCTCACTGGCTACCCTGCTTAGTCTACTTGTGCCAGCAAGAATGCCTGAGGAACACCACCCAAGGTGTGTTATCTGACCTCCACGTGCACACAGATGAACACGCATGTGTGCACTTGCACACACACAATTAATTAATAGTGAGCCAATTGAAGCTTATCCAATCCTAGATTTGAACCCTTTTCTCCTGTCTGGTTCTCAGCCTTCATGTAATGTTTGGTCTAAGCTTTCTGGAAGGGAAAAGTGATCATATCCTTCCTGCTTAAAAAGCCTCTCATTCCCTTCCCACTCCATTGCTTCTCACCGTGAGGAGAGCTGAAGTCTGGTTGCTAGGTGCTCCATGACCTGGGCACTCTTTACTTAGGTTAACTCCTACTTCCCTCCCCTCCACTGTGCTTCAGTGTTTAATTTCTACTTCAAGACCTTTGCTTGTCTAAGTCTGCAGAATTTGGACTATTCTCCTGCCTCCTCCAACCCCTCACTTTTTTCCTTTCCTTCCCCTCTTCTCATTCCTCCCACCCTCTTTTCCTTTCTTCCTCTGTTTATTTTGAGATAGGGTTTCATGTAGCCCAGGCTGGCCTTGGACTAACAATCCTTCTCTTTCCCTCTCTAGGTACTGGGATTAATGGTTTGTGCCCCCATGGTTTAGTTAATCCTGTGCTTCCTGCTTGCTAGACAAGTACTCTACCAACAGGGTGTCTCTGTATAGCCCTGGCTGTCCTGAAACTCACTCTGTAGACCAGGCTGGCCTCCAACTCAGAAATCCGCCTCCCAAGTGCTGGGATTAAAGGCGTGCACCACCACTGCCCAGCTTGCCACAATTTTTTCTTAGGTGTCATCTTGTTTATTACGTGTTCAAGAACGCTTATTAAGTTAAATCCTTCTGTAATATATTCAGGAGAAATAAAAGGTATACGAATTTCTTTTCATTACATGCATTTTTAATCCTTAGACTTACTTAACTGTGATTTTCAGATTATGTTCTGTATTATGTTAAATTCTATAAGGTAGGAGCTGCTCTTTCTTTTTTAGTGGCCCAAGCCTTGGACCTGGCCTAGTCTTTACATTCTAGGCACAGAGTCAATGGTGGTTGATTTGGATACCCATGCTTCCTAGAACAGCAGGATGAATGGCACCCTGGTTTCTGCTTCCCTCTTGGCTCTTCACTACAAATAGCTCAGCATTAAGAGCTGTTTGTTTTTACCTACCACTGCACTGGTTGACAGAACTTTTCCAACTGTTATATCATTGCACGTTCACATTGCCCAGCTTTTCAGAGATGAATTTGTTTTCCGGAGTGGGAATGGAAGTATGCAGATGCTGACTGTGACCTTGACTTGACTTGGAATTGGGCTGCAAGAGCAGCTCACCAGCTTTTGTTCTGCACATGGTCTGGAATGTGCAGCTGCTGCTCTTGCAGCAGAGTGGAGAGGAGGCCTCTCTCCTGATTTGCCTGCTTTCCTTGCTAAGCAGCTGCCTAGGGGGACAGAAATGACACTCAGCTGACCAGCCTGCATTCTATGGAGAAGTACCAGTGAACATCATTAGCTCTGAGGCCACTCTTTTTAACTCTTTAAAAAAAAATCCACTTTCAAAAAAAGAACTTTTTTTGAAGTATATAGCTTTGTGCGGTTCTGGATATTTTTGGTTTTGTTTTGGCAGCACCAAACATAGAGTGTGAGGCCTTATGCATACTCAGCAGACCCTCCTCCCCAGCCTTCCCTGGTATTTACTGTGCTAGGGATGGAGCCCAGAGCCTTATCTGAAGTCCAAAGAGAACACTATCAACTGGGTTGCCTCTTCAAATAGTTTGTTTTTTTTTTTCTTTTCCCTTTTGTGTTTCTGCTGTTTGATCAGCTTTTATTCATTGCAGGAAAACTGGAAAGTGCAGAGAATGCAGATGAGTAAACAAAAAGGACCTGTACTTAACTACTTAAAGGCATATGCTACTTTGAAATGACCAGTTTTCTCAGTGTTTATTTATTTATTTATTTATTTATTCATTTAGACTCAGTATGTAGCCAGAATGGCCTCGGACAATCTAATCATTCTGCCTCTACCTCCCAATACTGATTGTGTGTATTGGTATTGTGTGTGTGTGTGTGTGTGTGTGTGTGTGTGTGTGTTTGTCCTTGTCTTCCTAGGCCACATGTCTTCCTCAATTGGTCTCTACCTCATTTTGTTTGCTGTTTTTTGAGTTTTTGAGACAAAGTCTCTCTATATAACCCTGGGATTGAAGTTGTGTGCCACTACTGCCTGGTTCCTAAATATATTGACTTAATTTGTCCCTAGAATGCCTAGGGAAGAGCAGGTTATTACTAATTTTTATGGTTACACTTATGTATGTGTATGTGCACGTGTGTGCATGTGTCCAGCACAGTGGGAAGTCAGAAGACAGCTGTGGGAGTCAGTTCTCTCCTTCCACCATGTAGGTCCCAGAGATTGAACTTAGATTGTCAGGCATGGTGCCTGGTACCTTTATCCACAGAGCCATCTTACAGGCTTACAATTTTTTTTAATGAGTAAATCAATGAAATTGTACTGAAAGTAAGCATTGAAATGTAAAATGCCTGATTAGTGGTAGAAAAGGGCAGTCCCATTCTAGTCTGTCAGTCCTTCCTGCAGACTACTCAGAGGTGAAGTAGCAGCTCATCCTTTCTACTTCTGACAGCTCTCACAGAATTGTTTTTATCTGACCTTTCATAAAGAGACGATGATTGTGTCCCCACGTTTTAATATTATGGATTGATTACCATATTTGTATGGAAAGAAGCAATCAGAGATTGTGCTGGGGTGGTCAGCACTGCTGTTCAGAGCAGGCACCTCAAGGAGTCCACAGTACTCAGGAATTTACAACCATTTATCAGGGCACAGGAAACTGCTTTTGAGGGTGTAGTATGACAGGCAACTTGCTGTGTAGTCTCAGTCATGGCTACAAACCTGTGACAAGGCATGTTCTTCTCACTCCCTAGCTGAAGAAAGAGGGCTGGATTGACCTGGGAAGTCAGGCAGGGAGTGAGGACAGGGCTGGGTTTAAATCTGAGACCATCAGGTTTGTGTTCTGATTCTGTCACACTAAGTGTTCTTCTGTAGAGATCCATCCATAGAGTCCATTTGATGAAACTGTGGGATGTAGAAAATTGGGGGTTCTGTTGTCATTATTAGTATTTCATTCTCTTTAATTTGATGAACTTTGTGGTGACATGAATACAATATTAATACCATACTTTCTGCCAAGATGTTAGTTTATTTTTACCACAACATCTAATCCTCAGTGTACTCACATAGGCTCAGATTGTAATTTCCTTTGCTCATGAAGCTTCAGAGGGAGGTGTCTCACCAAAGCACATATTGCTGATAATAGGAGATTCCAAACACACTGCTCTTTTCCCTGTAGAATTTGGCATCCAGAAGCTAATAGAGTGAGCACCGACTTGACAGTAGTGATTTCCAACCGAGGTGACTGCCATCATTCTGTCCCACTGGAGGGGTCCTCGTGACATTCAGTGGATACAGGCAGGAATACATAGACCAGTACCCACAGTAAGAACTGCTTGGTCTGGAATGTTACTAGTGCTCACCTTGAAAGAAACTTCCAGAACTATTAGGTATGTCCCCTTAGTTCTCCAGAGGCTTGCCTCCAAAGTATACCTAAGTGCTGGGCTGGATTCCTTTAGAACTGACTCTTTTTTAGTAGGAGCAAATAGGTATTATCAGCAGGATATACTCAGGGCATTGTGTCAGGCAAGTGTGACTGGGGACATAACAAGGCACTGAGCACAGTGTGTCCTCTCAGAGTTTAGAGACATCCTGGAGGAGATAAAGGATGCCTGCTTACTAACACTGGCTGCAGGTAAGCCTCTTCATGGAGTAGTGGTTATACTCACTGACGTCCCTAGCTGAAGTGGTGGACACTCTGAACAGCTAACTCTTCTTCTGCAGCTATGCGATGCCCACCAAAACCATAGAAGTGATGCGGCTACCAGACCAAGGCAACAAAATGGTCCTAGACTCAGTCCTCACCACCCATGAGCGAGTGGTTCAGGTAAGCACTCTGGCTCCCCACATGCTTTTGCTCCTCTGGTTCCCTCCCTCCATCTTTTTCTCCATCTGTCATTCTTCTCTTACTGTTGTCTTCCTTCACTTAAATCAGTGGTTCTCAGCCTTCCTGGTGCTGTGACTCGTTAATACAGTTCCTTATGTTGTGATAACCCTCAACCAGAAAGTTATCTTCATAATTATTTCAAAACTGTAATTTTGCTATTGTTATGAACCATAATGTAAATATCTGTGTTTTCCAGTGGTCTTGGGTGACCCCTGTGAAAGGGTCATTTGACTCCCGAAAGGGTCTCAACCCACAGGTTGAGAACCTTTGCCTTAACTGATGTCTGCATTCTAGTGCAGAGAGAAGAGAAGAAAGGAGTTTTACTGGGACAGTTGTACAGAGACAGGTTCCAGAGAGAGAGAACAAGCTAGATACAGGTGAAGGCAGGACAAGCCAGAGCAAGAGAAGGAGCCAGAAGATTAGAGAATAACAGAGGCTGGAAGCTTCCAGGACTAGGCCTAGGTTAGCAGACTGAGGTAGTAAGCCTCGGAGACGACAATTACATCAAGTGAATAAAAGTTACACTGGTGCACCAGCACCTGCCAGTGTGGTAAACCTGAATTGCATCAGAAAATCAGTATTGGCCTGGTAGTGACATCTGCTGCTTACAGGAACATTGGCCATGACTGCCTCAGCAAACACACACCTTTACAAACAGCCAGAGAAACCCTGCGAGGACTGGGCTCAGAAGCCAGCTCTGAGTGTCAGCCTCTCCCTGACTGGAGTTGCAAGGGAGCCCAGGCCCTGATGCCAGTTACCTGACCTTCAGCATACTCTCTTAGGCATCTCTCTTCATTTTCAGATCAGCGGTCTGAGTGCTACATTTGCAGAGATTTTCTTGGAAATGCTCCAAATCAATCTTCCAGAAGGAGTCAGATTGTCAGTGAGGGAGGTAGGTACCAGTGTGGGAAGAGGCCCCCTGGTGGCCTGCTTATGCTCAAAATGAGGATAAAGAAGTCTGTATTGCTTAACTTTTGAAACAACAGAGAAATGTGTATTTCAACCTAGCTGCTATCAAGAGAGGAGTGCAACCTGGTGGTGGGGTGACCATTTACTCTGAAGCCTCTGAGGTGTCAGGGATGATGCTGTGTGTACCACAGGAACTGGCCTCCATCACAGAATTGTGACATGAGCCATGACCTCCAGATTCTCTCCCTTCAGGTAGCTGTAAAGCAGAAACATGGTTTAAGATTATAAATGGTATAATGCATCAGAGCGTGAATTCCTCAGGTGCTGCCTTACCTTAGAGAGACATTTTGTAGACTGCCAAGGTATGATTGTAACTCCATTGAATGTATCTGATGAAGAATGGGAAACCTACAGAAATTAACAATATTAGGCTAAATACTGGGTGTCAGTCAGGCCTAGTTGCCATGACAACCCTTCTTAGGCTACAGTTCCTGTTAGGTCGTGTTAACCTGGTGTCATCACCTCATCCAGCTCCCCTCATTCT
Organism: Montemys delectorum; assembly: GCA_019843815.1. Lineage (NCBI taxonomy): Eukaryota > Metazoa > Chordata > Mammalia > Rodentia > Muridae > Montemys > Montemys delectorum. The sequence continues at coordinate 5,814 of JADRCD010232289.1, forward strand.
GTCCCTGCTCATCTGGTAGTTATTTCAGTTTCACAGTGATCTGTGGGTAGGATAAAAATGTGCTGGTCATACTAAAAATACTACATGTCACCCCCACGCTCAGCAGGCAGAAGCAGGCAGACTGAGGGACTTGACAAACCTGATGGCTTGAGGTCAGGTCCCAGGACCACACGGTGCAAGGAGAGAGAGAACTGGCTCCCAAATGTTGCCCTATGAATTCCCATGTGGGTATGTGTGTATACATGCACAACAAAAATAGATGCAATTAAAAAAACAAAAAACAAATTCCTAGACCTTATGGCTCAGTGGTAGTGTTTACGTGGAAGGCCCTGGCCACCACCATGATTAAAAACTAAAAATAACCAGAAAACTTCTGTTGGGATTCGTCTAGCGTCTCTGACAGTAGTTGCTTATATGTCTGTCTTGCCTCAGCACACTAAGAGGAAGTGTGCTTCAGCCTTTATTCCTGGCACCCAATTCAAGTCTGCATCATGCTACATACCCACTGTGGGCCCTTTTTGAATGTGCACGTATATGGGTAACAAAAGCTCTGTGGTGACTGCCTTTTTTTTCTCTCCCTTATCCCAGCACACTGACGAAGACTTCAAGGGAAGGTTCAAAGCTCGGCCCGAACTGGAAGAGTTGTTGGCCAAGTTGAACTAAAAATACTGCAAGCCCTTCATGTAATTGTTGGTCTCTGAGAAGCTCCTCCTGCAAGATCAGAGTTAAGGAGGAGCATGAGTGCTCAAACTGGGGATGCCTTCTTGTTTTGCCACTTATTACTTTCCTTAATGAAACCTAGAGCCCTCTCCACCTAATAAATGTCTGCTGTTGCCACTGTGTGTGTGTGCGGGTGGGGGGGGGGGGCCCTTTGGCTGTGGCTGTGTGTGTTTATCAGTTATCTTGTAAGGTATCTTTAAGGTATTCTGTTTCTCCTTGTCTAAACATGTTCTCATTCTACCATACTTTTTTAGTTAGAGTGAATTCATTCTCTAAAACAGTCTGGTGTAAACTGATTATTTGTTTGAGACACAGTCTCTCTGTAGCCTTGGAACTTGCTATGTAGATGAGGGTAGTCTCAAACTCCCAGAGATCCAGCTGCCTCCTTTCCCCCAATTTTCACCCTCCAAATGCTGGGGTTAAAGATTGTCTGTCATTGTGCCCAATGTGAACTTGTCTCTCAAAGTAATACTACAGCATGGAGTTTTATAATGAAGTAGAGATTGCAACAAAAGTGAACTCTGTATTAGTCTATTTTCTGTTGCTATAATGAAGTTCCTGTGTCTGGGTGCTCTATAAAGAAAAAGGGTTTGACCAGTTTTGATAGTATATACCTACACTTTCAGCACTTTGGAGGTGAAGGAGATACAGAGTTCAGGGTCATCCACAGGTACATAGTGAGTTCCAAGCCAACTTGGGTCACATGACATACATACATGCATACAAACATAAAAGATGCTTGCTAAGTGTGATGGCAAGTATCATCCCAGCACCCAGGAGCTTGAAGCAGGAGGATTGTAAGTTCAAAAAAATTGATTTTGGTTAGGGGTGAGTAAACTATGAATCAAATCCTACTTTTGCCTATTCTTTATTTCATTTTATTTTATTTTTCAAGACAGGATTTCTGTGTGTAGCCTGGCTATCCTGGAACTCACTCTGTTGTCCAGGCTGTCCCTGAATTCACAAAGATCTACCTGCTTCCTGAGTGCTGGGATTAAAGGCGTGCACCACATTTATGGTAACATTTATACACCACAGAACTAGTGGTTGTTGGACTGGAAAGTCGCTCAGTGAGTATGGATGTTTGCTGCTAAGCCTGATAACTATAGTTTTGTTCCTGGAACTCATATGGTAGAAAGAAGCAACTCCTGAAGTTGTCTGTTGACCTCTGAATGCCACACATGTACAAATCAAAGTGTAATAGTATAATTTACAGCCAGGCAGTGGTGGCACATGCCTTTAATCCCAACACTTGGGAGGCAGAGGTAGGAGGATTTCTGAGTTCGAGGCCAGCCTGGTCTACAGAGTGAGTTCCAGGACAGCCAGGGCTACACAGAGAAACCCTGTCTCGAAAAACCAAGGAAAAAAAAATAGTATAATTTACATTAGCCATTGTTTAAATGCACATTTCAGTGTCCTGTAGTATATTCACAGTCCTGTGTAACCACCACTTCTTATCTGGTTCAGTTTCTGGTTAGGCAGTAAAGTGTTGCTGGAATAGAGCCATGATCATCTGTTACTGTTACCTACCACCACTCTGGTGCTGCAGGCCAGGAGCTAAATGAGTAGTTACATACACTGGCTGTTCTGCCCTTTGTAAACATTGCCAAATCTTTGGCTAAGTCATTGTTTCTCAAACTGCTCATCAGAGTCTCTGAGTGAGGGTTTCCAAGCACTGATCCCTAGACTCTATTTTCTAGTAGGAATGAAGGTTTTACCTTTGTATCTTTTTAATATTTTTTAAAGGTTTATTTATTTATTATGTGTAAGTACACCGTAGCTGTCTTCAGATCTCATTATGTTATAACCTGAGTGGGTGCCCCACTCTCAAAGAATCAGGAAGGAGACCACTGCAAAAGCATGAGATTAATTCATTAATTGAAACTGGTATACCAGGGTCACTCTGTAATCGGGAACAGAGGACCCTGAGGAAACAAAGCTTTGGGTATTTATACCATTTTCAGAACAGGGTTATACAGCTTACAACGTGGGCTGGTTACACTTTACACTTTACAACATGGGCTAGTTACACATTATCCTTAGTTTCTATTGACTTTTCTTCTCCCAGTTAGGATAAGACCCCTGTGACACGCATGTGGGGTGGGGGAGATCCGCTTTCCCAGGGGATGTCTCTTGGAAGCATGCATTCCTTGGGGATGAGTGTTTGCTCTGTAAACTCTCTTAGAAACCCTTTCTTAAGGATAAGTGGACTTCCTTGCTTTCTGGTATTTTTATGGGGTATCTCCGTTTTCTATATTACTACAATTACAGATGATTGTGAGCCACCATGTGGTTGAACTCAGGACCTTCGGAAGAGCAATCAGTGCTTTTAACCACTGAGCCATCTCTCCAGCCCTTTACCTTTGCATCTTATCATTTCTCAGATGCTGCTACTGGGTTGCTTCTCTGAGAAGTTCTTATCTTGGTGACTCTGGTGTGCTTGCTTCTGAGCAACTGTGTCTTCATGTAGAATAGCTGCTTACTGAGCTAGACCTTGTGCAAGGTACACAGTAGCTCTTATTCCTTTACCAGTCTCTCGGAGCATGTATGTGTCTGCAAAAGCAGAAGCATTTTGCCAGTTCTGGGCCAGCCAAGGCTACATGTCAAGACTCTTACCTCAAAACAGAACAAAACTAAAAAAACTAAAAACACCACTAAAGGTAGTAGTTTGGGGGAAAAAAACAAAACTGAATTCAAATACAATGCTCAGCAGGTCAGGATTTCCCATGAACTCTGCTGAGTATAGGCAGAATTTCTCAAGTGAAGAGTGATAATCTGGATGTAGAAGTGCTCATTGCTGAGTTTCTACCGGGGAAAGTAAAATAACAGTATCTGGCCAATGAGTGTAAGGTTAGGGGTATATGACAATGTGAAGATTCACAGGTAAATAACTATGCATATGTGTATGCACACACACTCACATGCACACACGTGCTCCATTTCAGAACCTGGCAGACTCTTGTGGTTACCCAGACTTCCTACTTAATTAATATGTGGAAGCAGGACTTGGGATTTCATTGATTGACAACACACTGTAGCTGAAATACTTAGGAGTCAGCCAGCCTGCGTGACTCTGAGCAATGGCAGCCATAGCCAGAGAGAGCATGCTTTACCCAAGGTCACAGGACATCTCCTGACAGAGTGGCAGCAGGATTCAGTCCTGTTTCCCAGTCTGAGGCTTCCTTCCATCACTGCTGAGGGGTGAGTCAGGCTTATCTCTTAAGCAGGAAGGGACTGGATTCTGTCACTTTGGAGCACTGACCTAGTTCATGATGTATCCTCCTCCTAGAATCAGAAGGCTTCTGTTACTCTGCTTTGAGAAATGGAAATGGCTCTTAACCTTTGTTCCATCTGATAAGAGGGACAGGAGATGGTCTGACCTCCAGGCTAATCCTCCAGGCTACAACACAGCCCCAAGCTTCCCTGTGCCACAGACTGGGGATTTTCTTTCTGGGGGGGTCCCTTGTACTGCGGGACAATGAGTTCTGGCCAAGTGTGCACGGGATTCGGCTGTGACAAACATACACTACACAAGAAGTGTACTATCTGAATGTATTTCTTAAAAATGGCATGAGACTTTTACAATCATTGCAGAAGAGAAATGAAAAATCTAGCAGCTCAGTACTGGAGGTACATCTGAGGCCATCTAAAATACACTGGGTCTAAAACAGCAGCCATCTCCTCTGGACTGGTGCAGCATCCCCAGGCTCCGAGCCGCATGGCCCCGGCCAGAGTCCCGGAGGAATGTGGGTGCGCCAGCCAGGAGGGTAGAGGCTCGAATCTAGAATGCTGAATCTAGAATGCTGAATGTTCAAATCTCGACTGGTGCTACCTGCACACACACACACACACACACACACACACACACACACACACCCCGCCCGGCCCGGCCCAAGTGCTGGGCCTGGGGGGCTGTGGACTGCATGAATCTAAGTCCTAGTCCACCTAAATTCTAGTTCCAGTCAGAGTCTGAATGCTCAATGTAGACTGCTGTCACACACACACACACACACACACACACACACACACACACACACACTCAAGGTCCCGCCCATCCTAGGTAAAACGCCCACTATGCTAATCTTCTGGGCTGGTAGAGACTTGTCTCTTGCTAATTTCTAGGAGTGGTTCAGCTGCAGTACTTGACTGAGAATGAGGATTCTACATGACCTTGCCCTGGGATAAGTCTCCCATTCTGTAAGCTTCAATGCTGTATTCCCTTCCTTATTTCCCTAACAATGCCAGAGGCAATTAGTCTCCTTGGGTAAATTCCAAACCAGGGTTTGGCTAACGCGTTGTAACATTGGTAAAGGTCAGAGACCCATGTCCTATTTTGTCTAGCCATTAATAAATCATATCTTGGTGGGCACCTAGCATGTGAGTTGGCAAGGACATATTTGGGCTACCTCTGAGTTAGAGGTGCCAGGAGACAATGTGGGGGCAGGAGACTGACTTTCCTTGAAGTTTTCGCCTCAAATACTGCTGTCATGCAAGGTCTGCGTGGCATCCCTGGACTCTTCTGTGAGGACTGAGGGGAAGCAGACTCCCTTAGGGTTACATACAGAAACCAAGTGGAGCATAGGTTGAAACATCTGCCCTTTCCTCCTTGACACACCCTTTATAAGGGGAAGCAGACAGTCCATGTTGTACCCAGCCTCTACACTCCTTTGAGGCCTCTTGTGAGTCGTTTTTTTCTTGGTAAGCTATTGTAACTTCACACTGCTTGTGTTCTAGTCTGTACAGTGGAATTATTACTTTTGAGAGGAGTTGGTAGCTGGCGATTCATTCGAAGCGTGCAAGAGCTTGGTGCTAGATTTCCTTTCCCTCTAGCCAGTGCCTGCTCCAGGCCACAGCTTCTGGTCCCATGCCCATTACTAGGATTTTAAAAAATGGATCTTTATATAGCTCAGTATCCTCTAAGGACAGGATGCCTAAATCAGATGGGCAGTTTTCCTAGGTAAAGGCTCAGTCCTTTTCCCCTGTTTGGGGGAGGGGGGAATTGTTCTTCCACTTGGGATGCCTGGGAACGAGCCAGCAGTGAATTCTGAAATGATGTATTTTAGTCACAGAGAAAAGGAATGACCACATGCAGTTTGGCCATTCAGGAACCGCAGTAGTACTGAGCCTCTGGATGGATGAGAGACCCATTCCTAGGACTAGTGGATGATGTCCCAGTGTATGCACTGGGTATGTTAGAGCTAGGCCTGCTGGACAATGTAGGCAGAAGTGGCCAGGGACTTGTTCTTCTTTCTTCTGTGCTTAGATTTCTTTGTACTGTTTTCTCTCCAAATCCCTACATCACTCTGACCTACAGACCCTGGAGTGATTCACTTGGCTGCTGTGCTCTCCTGTCATAACTCATTCCCGGACTTTTTAGCTTATTTCTGGGACTTTCCTCTGCAGATAGTGCCCAGATTAAAAAAGAATGAATTCTTTAGAATAATAGTTGCTAAGCAGGAGAAGCTAGTTCCCTACTTCCCTGCAGCCTTAAGGCCTGACTGGAGCAGAGGAGGGAGCCCTGGCTTTCTCTGCAGAGGGGATGTGTACAGTTTCAGTTTGGACTCACTCCAGTTCTCTACGGGTTTCTAAAGTCAGCAGCTCAAGGATGCAGTCTGGCCACTTTACTGAGGGTGAGCAGGAGGGACGAGGACCTTACTCATCTAGCAAAATGCATTACAGTGCATCTTTATACCAAGCACAAAGCCAAGTCCCCAGACAAGGACCTTGCAGAGAGGAGCTAACACATGAGTCTTTCCTAAGCCTCTTGTAGAGGGCCACCCAGCTAAGAAGTCCTGTAACCAGAGTTTTAGGAAAAAGTTCCCCAACTCTAGCAACTCCAGCAGGCTATCCTTGGCAACCCATCCCAGTGAGACAATTAGACTAACGACTGTGAAAAAGCAGGGGTGATTTAGTACAGTGGGAAGAGGAACCAGTTTGTCTCTGGGGACTGACATGGGCTTTAGGTTTAAATAAAAACATTGGAGCATAGCCGGGTGGTGGTGGCCCACACCTTTAATCCCAGCACTTGGGAGGCAGAGGCAGGTGGATTTCTGAGTTCGAGGCCGGCCTGGTCTACAGAGTGAGTTCCAGCCAGAGCTATACAGAGAAACCCTGTCTCAAAAAAAAAAAAAAAGAAAGAAAGAAAGAAAGAAAGAAAGAAAGAAAGAAAAAAAAACATTGGAGCATAATTAAGCAGATTTGTTCACAGTATGGTCTCCTTGATTTTCTGTAAAGTGGCCTGAAAAAGCCTTTGGTGCTAGAGAGGTGGCTCAGTAGTTAAAGGCTTTTGTTGCTTTTGCAAAGGGCCTGGCTTTAGTTCTCAGCACCCACATTGTGCCTCAAACATAAGCAACGCCAGTTGCTCCGATTCTCTCATCTGGCCTTGGTAGGCACCAGGCCCACACAAACACACATATGCAGGCAAAACTCTCATACATATAAAATATTAATTTTAAAAAAAAAAATGTTTCTGAGTGGATATACTGTTTTTGATTTTTGTTTTATTTTGTTTTTCAAGACAGGGTTTCTCTGTGTGGCCCTGGCTGTCCTAGAATTGTTCTGTAGACCAGGCTAGCCTCAAACTCAGAGATCCTTGTGCCTCTGCCTCCCAAGTGCTGGGATGAAAGGTGTGCGCCACCACTGCCACTGCTCAGGAACATACTGATACTGATATATGACCTCATTTATTTGGGTTTGTCAAGACCGAACTTATTCTATACCCCAGGCTGGCCTACAGCTCAAGCATGTAACTCAAGATGGCCTCAAACTCCTGGCAGTTCTCTTGCCTCAACTGTCTAAGTGCTGGCATCATGGGTGTAGATTCCAAGATGTCTGCTCCTGGGTGCAGCCTCACCTCACCATTTTGGAAATTCCTCTTAACTGTGTATGTGGGGACCCCGTCCTGTCAGGCTTTGGTGCTCTTAGCACCCAAGGGGACTGAATTTGGTGGCAAGTTTAAGACTGTGGATATGCCTGTGTCTTCAGCCCTGCAGGGGCGAAGTGGGTTAGGTAGATCTGCGAATGGTTCACATGCTGATGCAGTCTCTCAGGAGACAGACACAAAATGGAGGCAGAGATGCTAGGCTTTTGTGTCCTACTTTTAGTTATCTTGAGGTCTTAAGTGAGGAATCTTTTTTAGAAAAAAAAATAAAGCAGCTTCTAAATTCGTGGTACAGTCTCCGCTCATGTCTGGCTGCACACCTGTCTGCAGGACGACCCACAGCTGCTACAGGTAGAGATAAATCTTAGGTGTGGTGTGGACCACTTTTTAAATTCACCTTAGCTTTGGAAAGCAGAATTATAGAAAGAACATATCAGTCCACACCACTATGAGAGACTCTCATCAGCTCATTTACTTTTCCTTTTGTAAAGGGCTGACAGAGGTCATATTTTCAAAGTTGCTGTGGTTATTAGCTGTGTTGAGCACCTTATTGGACACTGGATACTTTCACAAGAACACTGAACAGAGAGCAGCCCATGCTTTAGAGAAAACTAGATATAGAGTTCATCCTCTGCCTAACCTTTGTTTTCTCTGAGATAGAACAGAAGTCAGGGCGGTCATGCACTCACAGTGATGAGTGATGAGGTCAGTCAGTGAACAGAAGTCAGGGCAATTGTGCACACTGGTGATGAGGTCAGTCATTGTTTCCAAGCTCCCTACCAGTGTTAATCTACTTTCAGCAATCTGAAGAGCAGACCTACACTGAATGGTTTTAAGGTTTGTGAGGGTGTGTGTACATATTTTGTGTATGTGGTATGTATGTTAGAATGCGTGTGTACATGCATGTGGAGGTGAGATGTTGGTGTCCAAAGTCTTCCTCAGTCGCTCTCCACCTTATATTTTGAGACAGGGTCTCTCCTGAACCTACTCACTGATTCAGTCTGACCGGCTAGCCACTGAGCTCCAGGGATCCTCCTGCCTCTGCCCCCAGAGCTGGGGTTACCAGTGCACCTGTGCTCCCAGCTTTTTCACAGCTGGGGGTCTGAACTCAGGTCCTCCTGCTTCTGTGGCAAGCACATTTTCACACATACTTTCTCAGCATCACAACATGACTGTCATCAGTAGGGTTTGGTGACAGTTTGCCACAGGGTTGAGAGCACAGAAGGTGGACCCGAACTCACTCTATACTCATTGCCTGAGCTAAGAACTCAACACCTGTCAGCTATCCGCACTCAGTGAATGGCAGGCATTTTGTCATGTGTCCATGCATACTTACTCCGTTCATTTTCCCCCCTTTTTATTGCTGGAAATTGAACCCAGGGCACTGTAGATGTCTGACAAATCCTTTACCACTAAACTAAACTATACCCCTCCTCACCTTCGTCCAGTTTTCTTAGTAGGACTAGAAAATAGGAAATATACCCATTTTAGTTGAAGAAACAGGTGTGTATAGGAAAAGTCCTGTTCACCCAAATATAGCTCGTATCCCACCCAGTGCTGGCTAAATAAGTGTCTGAAGGACCATGGTTAAAGGCTGGGTTCCCTAGACTGCCATTATCAGGATGTGGCAGAAGCTTGAAGAGTCTTATGGGATGTCTTTGGGTCAATGTCCCTTGAAAGGGACTGTGGGGTTCTGGACCTTTTGCTCTTTGCTCTTTCCCAGCCCTGATGTGAACTGCTGCTGCTACCACATGCTCCTGTAATAAAGTACTGCCTTGCCACAGGTCCAAAAGCCATGGAGCCAACTGGCCATGAGGTGAAATCTTTACTACCGGGAGGCAGAGTACACCGTTCCTCTCTCTAAGTTGATTTTCTAAGGTACTTAGTTATAGTAACGTAAGCTGACACCTCACCGTTAGAGCTCTGAACTTGACTCCCTCCACTTAGGCAGCAGGAAGGCTGTTCCATTTACTAAGGTGGCCCTTTTCACTGATATCATCATATGGCTTTGTCCCTAGCCTGCTGATTTTACAAAAGCTAATAAGACAATTCCTACATGTGATGGTGCTAGTTAATGATATTTCTACTTTAATGAAAAAAAATAGAAATCTTATTTTCAATCTTTATTTATATATTTTAGACAGGGTCTCACTATGTAGCCCTTGGTAGCCTAGAACTCACTATATAGACAAGACTAGCCTCAAATTGTGTCATAGAGATCCCACATCTCTGCCTCCTGAGTTCTTGGGAGGAAAGGTGTGTGCCACTGTGTCCAGCTATTTATTTATGTATTTATTTTTGCAGTGCTGGTGATTGTGCCTTTGTGCCTGCCAGGTGAATACTCAGCCCCTGAGCTATATCCTAGCATACTCTGGCTGTTGAACGTTGATCTCTCCCCAGGCTTTAGCTAAGTGGTACAGATCTGTGATGCTGTGGGTGGCCGTGAATCCTAGCTCCCCATCAGTCACTGTGATAAAGAAGGTGAACAACTGACTCTGGTGTACTATGCTGGTAAACTATGCTGTTCAGCAGGTTGGGTGAATTAAACATTTTGCTTGCTTGCTCTTTGAGATAATCTTCACTCTATGTCCCAACCTAACCTTGAGCCCAGGAATGCAGTCCTACTGTCTTAGCCTCCAAATGCTGGGATTACAGTGTGAGCCAGCACTCCCACTCTGGTGATGCAGAAACTGAGGGTTCTGCCCATGCCAGGCTGTGCCCTTCCACTGAGCCACATCCCAGCCTTTTCTTATTATTTATCATTCTAAAACAAGCCCTTGCTGTTACTTAGGCTGGCATCTAACCTGGAATCTCCTCTCAGATGCCCAGATGTTTCTCTAAATGCATTTTTTAAAAAAATGCCAAAGCTCAATAGCTGTAATTGTAGAGTAACAGGTTTCATTGAGACGTTCCCACATGTGCCTATACTTTACTTCAGTTTTTTCCTTCTCTCATTCTCCTGCTCTACTCCCTCACTCAAGGTAGCTTTCCCTCCCCCCATGGTACAATGTCTACTTGAATGTACTTCCATGTATGCTGGAAGTTTAATGGGACATGGCCCCACTGTAAGTCACGTAGACACATTCCTTTTACAGATTTGAATACATAGGCAACCTTGGTCCTTACTGATGGAGTTTACACTGTGACTGTGCTGCAGGACACAGAAACACATGCATCTCATAACATGTATTCAGTAGAGAATTTCTTATGAAATGGGTTTATATATTTCATTTTTTTTTCCTGAAATCAGATCTTACACTGTAGGTCTGGGTGTCTGAGAACTCACAATATAGCTCAGATTGACCCCATTCCCCTGCTGGGCTTCCTGAGTGCTGGGCTTATAGGCATGTGCCATTATATCCAGATTTGGATATTTAAATTGTTTATAGAGCTCACCAAATTGTCCTCCAAAAACTTAGTGATCTCTTCACAGAAGAGAATGTCTGTTCCTATCTCTACCAATACTGGTCACTTTACTTGCCAGCAGGATCAACTAACATTTTGTTTTTAAAGCCTGTTTTTCTGATTGTTCATAATATAGTATATATTTCCATTTTTCTATGACTTTGAGCATATTAGTTCTTTTTTATTATTAATAATCTCATTTTATAATCTAGACTATACTGGAACTTACTACATAGTTCAGGCTGGCCTCAAACTTATGGGTGAACCTCTTGCCTCAGCCCCCAAAATGCTGGGATTGTAGGTAGATAGTTGCTTTTTCTTATTGATTTAAATATATTTTTCATTTGCTCCAGATGGCAATTCGTCCTATGTTACAAATAAGTAATATGTACTTCATTTTTAAAAGTTCCACACAACTGACTCCCTTTTCACCTTCAGAATTTTTTATTTACTTATTTATTTTTGAAGATAGGGTGTCACTATATAGCTATTGCTTTCCTGGAACTCATATGTAGACTTAGGCTGACCTCAAACTCACTGAGATCTGCCTACCTCTGTCTCTGAAGTCCTGGGATTACAAGTGTAGTCACCACACAATGGCCATCTTTGGGATGCTTCTGGTGCACACAACTTGACGCACAGCTCTAAGCTGGAATGGACCATCAGAAACAAAGCTCTATCTAGTCATTTGGCCTTCAGCTTGAAATATGACTTTACTGTTCCTTAAATTTCTCATGCCTTCTCTCTGTTCTTTCCCTCTCCCCTAAAATTTCAGCACACAAGGTTCAAAGTAGATTTTAGGGTTTACCGAACTACAGACTTGGACTGCTAACATACAGATGCCTGAAAATGTTCTGTATAATTATAAAATACAGCCTAAGGTTCTATGGTAGGCCCCTTTCCAACCTTCTTCCCATTCCCAAATGACTGCCAAGAACATACAGAGATAGGCTGGTGGTTTCACTGAATAAAAATGAGAAGCAGACCAGGTGTGGTGGAATGCATCTTTAATCCCAGCGCTCAGAAGGCAGAAGCAGGCAGATCTCTGTGAGTTCAATGCCAGTCTGGTCTACAAAGTAAGTACCAAGGCAGCCAGAGCTACATAAATAAACCCTGATTCAAAAAAAGGATGCAGTGGGCAACAACTGTTGCCGGTATAAGCAGGACACAACACCCCCAGAGAAGGCACCACAGCACTGTTGGCAAATGGAAACATAAGCTCTATGTTGATAGCAGCTCCATTTTCCAAAGGTCAAAGTCTATATTTTAATGTTAAACATACTTCCAAAATGTCAGGAAAGCTTTGTGTTGGTTAGGCAAGGGGCAGACTATGAAAAGAAAGTGTTTCCCTGACAGGTGTGGTGGCACATGCCTGTAATCTCAGTACTTGGGGGTGGAGGCAGGAGGACCAAGAGTTTAAGGTCATCCTTGGCTATACCGTAAGGCTAATGTCAGTCTGGGCTACACAGATTCTGTCTTTAAAAAGAAAAAAGAGAGTGTTTCCCTACTAGCCCCCCCCCCATCCCATTACACTGAAGAAGTGAGGAAAGATAAAGGCACTTATGTCACTGTGGAAACTGAGTTCGGTCCTTTGAGTGTTACTTTATTTCTGCCTCCCACACTAGTCTCTCAGCAACAGGAAGGTCACATTACTCTTCAGTTTGCACATTGCCAACACAATGCCTTAGAAACACTTTATGTTGTTAAATTTGTGATTGAAAAATGAAGGCCTGCCAGACAGTGGTGGCACATGCCTTTAATCCCAGCACTTGGGAGGCAGAGGCAGGCAGATTTCTGAGTTCGAGGCCAGCCTGGTCTACAGAATGAGTTCCAGCATAGCCAGAGCTATACAGAGAAACCCTGTCTCGAAAAACCAAAAAAGAAAAGAAAAATGAAGGCCTGAATGCGCAACCCGTTTATCTTTAGTTGTGTATGTACTTATAAAGTACTTGGCACACAGACTCTGAGAGGTAGGGTAGGGGAAGTGTTGTTGTAAACACAAATATTGGTAGAACAAGAAAGGTGAGGATATGTGTGATCTGACCATAGATCAGCTCATGGAGACTATCGTTTGCAACCTCATGGTGTCTGGCTGTCAATCCGAGTCCCAAAGTCTGTCCCCAGATTTTACACCTCCTGGAGCACACTCCTATTACTTGGGGTTTCTCCTTCCCAGGTCTCCCTGGGTGCTGATTTCATCAGGTCCACTGTGTGTGATGTATAAGGTCTCAGTGTTGAGCACTGGCTTGCTCTTTCCTCCTCTGCAGCTCCTCCCGCCGTCTTGCCTGCTGTGCACTCATGCAATCTCTGAAAGCCTGCACTTGTGGCTGGCACTGGCGCCAGTCCTGGTGCTGGGCCATGCATTCTTGCACTGCAAAGTGGGAGGCAGCACAGCCGGAGCGGGTGATCAGCTGGTCCAATGGGTCTTCTTCCTCATCATCCTTCTTCACCGGGCGGGTCCAGTTATGGCCTTGTGGAACTGAGGTTGACATCTTGAGAAACCTAGAATATCAACAGACAAGGTTAAAGTACAGATATGATTGTACATCTCTTCCTGTTCATAAACAGTGACATCTAAACTGCACTGTATGGCCTGCTTATATGCCTGTCTCCCTTAGGAAAGTATGCTCTTTAATGTCAGATCCTAGGCCTGATTTAGCATAGGGTGTCCCCGGCACAAGGCCTGATAGAGAAAGAGCCTGCAAAACGGTTTGATGAATTGAGATAAAAGTCGCTAAGCTTGCTGGGCAGTGGTGGCACATGCCTTTAATCCCAGCACTTGGAAGGCAGAGGCATGCAGATTTCTGAGTTCCAGGCCAGCCTGGTCTACAGAGTGAGTTCCAGGACAGTCAGGGCTACACAGAGAAACCCTGTCTCGAAAATCAAAAAAAAAAAAACAAAAAACAAACAAAAAAAAAGAGTAAAGTTCAAATGGCTTTGAAACAGACATTGACTTGGAAGAGAACCCAAGTACATGCAAGTCTGACTCGTGGGGGGAACTGAGGAGCTCAGTGTAGCTGTAGCACAAATCACACGGAGGCTGAGGAAAAAGATGGGTCTGTGGGGTATGAGACTATTTAGTCAGCAACATCCAAATGTGAGGTGTATTTGCCCAGACTGTTTCCCAAAGATCATCTGTTTCAGAATGTTACCCCACAGAATGCAGCAAGGGCTAACTTAAGGAAGGCTTTAGTGGAGATAACTTTAACCTTTGCAAAAGGTTTATTATGATGGGGTGTAAAGGGGCTAAAAGGAGCTAAATGCCTCTTTTCTGTCTAATTCATTAACAGGTGGTTACCGTGTTGTGTGTGGGCTACTATGTTAGAGTATAAAATACAAACAAGACCAGGCTAGAGACAATTCCTGCCCTCATGGAGTTTACAATCTAGGCAAGTAGCCAGGTGGTGATGGCACACACCTTTAATCCCAGCACTTGGGAGGCAGAGGCAGGCGGATTTCTGAGTTCAAGGCCTGCCTGGTCTACAGAGTGAGGTCCAGGACAGCCTGGGCTATACAGAGGAACCCTGTCTCAAACAAACAAACAAACAAACAAACAAAAAAACAGGCAAGTAAACAGGAAGTTTACAACAGCATATACAGACAGCTGGAAAAACAGAGGCAGGACTAATCTGTCAAGACTTTCTAGAGGAACTTCCAGGATGAAACTCCAGAATGAATGAGTCAGCCAGACATGGGAAAACTATTTCTGGCTGGAGGTAAACACATGAGAGGAATCACAAGTTCGGTGACTGGGCTGAAAATGTAGTTTAGTGGTAGAACAAATGTCCAATGTGGAAAAGTAAATTGAATTTGATCCTCAGCCTCATAAAACATTCAGAACTGGAGAAACTAGAAGAGCAGGAAATGAAAACTGGCAGAAATAAGTAAATGATTGATCAGCAAAGCTTTGCAGCCCGTGTTAGGAGTGTTAACACTGTTGTCATGAGGACTGGGGCTAAGTCACAAGCCGATATAAGCACTTCTCTATATATTAGGTGGGGCCGTCACCAAGTCACACACACAAAATAAAAACCGCTTTAGGATTCACTAGGTATACTCAGTAAATAGTACTGCAGTCTATGTCTAATACTTGTCCTCGGTATTCCTTGAATGAAATGAGTTCGACCTATGCTTATAGATAAGGGCAGGCTAGATGGCTGACAGCTTGGCCAGGCCTTCTAGTAAGGCATGACAAGGAAGGAGAAGCAGAGAAACAGAGGCATCCAAGTCCCGTGAAGCACCTCTCCCAGTTTCAGGAGCACTCCCGCGGTCCCCACGGTGCATCTAGCGTAGGGATGCGTGCGCAGTGCTCACCTGCAAGTGCAGAAGAGCATAGGAGCGCGTTCCGCCCCAGACACTGGGATTCGTAGGCAGTAAGGACTCCCCCTCTTCTCTCCGCAGGAAGCAGACCCAGCGGGAGCGCACACACGGAAGAACAGAGCCCTCTGCAATTCTCATTGGTGGACTCTCGTGTAGAGCCCGCCCTCAACCCTACTCTTCCGGGAAAGGGCGAAGAAGCGGACCAATGGAGACCGGATCACGGGGAAGGCTTGGGGAGAGACTGTGCATACCCACAGGTGACTCCAGGCCACCTGAGAGGGACAGAGGAGGCGAGTAGCCATTATGCCTTTTCATCAGCGATAGCTATGACTTGCTCCCATATCTGAAGTGGGTTACCGCATGGGTTGCCAAGTAAGCTGAAGGGCACAGGATCCAGAAAAGGAATTTCAAACCCGAATGGACATTTTTCATTCCCAAATAAAACAAAGGAACATGTAAGCTCAATGTGACCCATGTCATAACCCATGACCCATGTCTGTAATGCCAGAATTGCTGCCGTGAAAGGAAGAGTCATTGAGTCATTTTCAATTTTTTTTAAAAATTACATTTGTGTATTTATGTGTGGCGTTGAGGTACACGTGTAGAAAGCAGAGAACAGCAGGAATTGATTCTATCCTAACCTTACAGGCCCAAGGGATTGATCTTCCCCCCCTCCCCCCCCACCTGCCTGCCTTCTCTTCCTCACTTTCTTTGACAGTGCTCACCAACTTGCTGGAGTTCCTTTTCTTAACTTACCATCTTTCTAGGCTTCAGGGTGAAAAGTGAGTCATTTCACCTAGCCATATCCAGACAACTCTTTTTTTTTTGGGGGGGGGGGAGGTGGGGTTCGAGACAGGGTTTCTCTGTATAGCCCTGGCTGCCCTGGAACTCACTCTGTAGACTAGTCTGGCCTCGAACTCAGAAATCTGCCTGCCTCCGCCTCCAAAATGCTGGGACTAAAGGCGTGCGCCACCACTGCCCGGCTCCAGACAACTCTTACACTCTTACCTTTGAATGACACTTCGTGTCATTCCTGACCATTGAATTCACACACACAAAAATCAACCTTCCTAAATTCTGTGAGAAAGGCTCGTTTTATTGATTATCTGTCACTTCACATACCATTGTTATGCTTTGTATCTATTTTTGTTTTTTTAGGGGGGTATTTTTTTGAAGTGTTTTGGAGAATAGGGTTTCACTATGTAGTAGTAGCTACTATGTGTAGTAGTTAGCCTTGAATTTATTATATAGTTCAGGCTGGCCTCAAGCTTTTGGCTTTCCTGCCTTAGCTCTCCAAGTGTTGCAAGGACAAGTATGTGCCACCATGCCTAACTTTGAAACTTAATTCTTTACTATGATAGGTGAAGATCATCAGACATACTTGTGATAAATACATACAGATCATCAGACATATGTACATATATATAAGTATTTACCATATATATGTATTTATCATATATATTTATGTCTGGTAATCTTCACCTATCATCATATAAGGTAAATTCTATTTCATAACCAGCAAACAAGATAAAATTACTTTAGCAGCTTTCTCTACATATAATAAAGTTCACCTCTAAAACTTTTTTTTTTTGAAACAGGATTTTTCTGTGTAGCCCTGGCTATCCTGGAACTTGATCTATAGACTAAGCTGAACTCAATCTCAGATATCTTCCTTCCACTGTCTCCCAAGTGCTGGGATTAAAGGTGTGTGCCACCACAGCCCAGCTTTGCGTTTTGAATTTTTTTTTTTTTGTCTAAACCTACATATTATTTATTGCAGACACAAACACATAACCTCAATATGAGACGTCTAACTAAAGCAGGCACTTCCCAGACCAAGGTAGCAGCTCTTCTAAGGCTTAGGCTTGGCCCAGAACTCCTTATACATGGAATAGCCCATACCAAGAGTCATGGCCCCCACAACAAAGCCCTGGGCTGCTATACGCATGTAGATTAAGTGAATGGACATCTTAGTATTCCCCCTGCTCTTCAGCTTGTATAACCCATATGCAACAATCACTGTAAAGCCTGCCACTCCAATGGGGACAAACGGTGTCTCCTTAGCTTTCCGAATAAACTTAGACCCCTGACCTTCATCATACGAAGAGAGAGAAAGGTCTGTGTTGGTTGACATTGTGATTTCTTGAAGACTCTTCAGAGACCCAGTGTCCCTTCCAGTCCTGCGAGCTTTTGGCTGCCACCCCCAGCGCGAGAACACCCCTGCGTTTTGATTTATAGTCAGTCTTTCATCATAGTCCCTCCTAAATTTCCCAATTTCAACTGA
The DNA here is from genome assembly GCA_019843815.1 of Montemys delectorum. Taxonomy (NCBI): domain Eukaryota; kingdom Metazoa; phylum Chordata; class Mammalia; order Rodentia; family Muridae; genus Montemys; species Montemys delectorum. The sequence continues at coordinate 23,423 of JADRCD010232289.1, forward strand.
CTTCCCATATAGGCATGTGATTGGTGTGTGTACGTGTGTGTGTGTGTGTGTGTGTGTGTGTGTGCGCGCGCGCGCGTGTGCGCTTGTGTATGTGGTTGGTGTGTGTGTGTGTGTGTGGTTGGTGTGTGTGTGTGTGTGTGTGTGTGATGTTCCTATAGGTCAGTTACATAAGTGTATCATCTGTACAAATGCCTAAATTGGATCTTCAAAGAGAGAAATACGAAATTTATTTATTTATTTATTATTTTTGAGACAGGGTCTTATTATGTAGCCCTGCCAGGCCTGAAATTTTCTAGATCAAGCTGGCCTTGAATTCACAAAAATCCACCTGTCTTTACCTCCAAAGTGCTGGGATCAAAACTGTACACCTTACCCAGCAGGTTTTTATTTTTGAGACGTTATTTTGTGCTGTACAAGGAAACCCATCGCTTGGCAGCCTGTTTGCCAAGGGATTGGTCTGGATAGGGTCCCAGAGCTTACCGCTTTAGAAAGATTTACTATGAATAACAAAGTAAGCTTCGTGTCCTGGAAGATGGCACAACACTGAGAACTGGTCCTAGCCATGTGGCTCCTTCAGATAGCTACACTATCCCGATGTTCTCCATATCGTTTGTGGAATCAGCAAAGGTGTGCCTTTGATGGTAATGTACCACCATGGCTGTTTACGTGGTGCTGGGGATCCAAGGCAGGGCTTCAGATAAGCACTCTGCCGTCTGCTCTGCTCAGCACTCCTCATTTTGTTTGTTTGTGTGTTTAAATAGCAGATAAATTGAAAGGAAAGTTAAAAGCAGGCAGCTGTCTGCTTCCCTGACCACATCTTCAGCCTCTCATCTGTTAAGTGCTCTCTAGGGTTTGTCATCACCCCCGCTAAGCTCTGCCATCCTCATCAGGACCCGGATGCTTCTCTAATGGACTGTGCCATTACCACCCACATCTGCCTTATTAACCATGCCCCTGGCTCTGCTTCTGAGGGATTCTGCACAACAGACTTCATGGCAGAGCCCTGGTCCTTTATTGTTTTAGTTTTTTGAATTCTGCAATCTGCTCCCCAGGTGAGTTGGTCAGCCACGCTATGAAGGCTACAGGATTCTGTGATGTAACCACACAACCACTCGGCATATGCCACTAGATTTAATTTCCTTCTTCCACCCTCAGCTCCTCTTAAACCTATATTTACTCTTGCTTTGCACTGTACAGGCACACACCAGTATACCCAATCTTATAATTCTAAATGAAATTGAACTTCCATTTATTTCCACTAGCTATT
>JADRCD010232290.1:403-14410 GCA_019843815.1 Montemys delectorum
GGGGGGAAAGTTAATTTATGGGAAAGATCACCTACAATCAACTTCATTTTTGTTGCTTTGATGCTCTGCTTTATGATGACATGGGTGAGCTTATCCTCTTCATGCCTGCCACAGTCCTTTGGTCTCTCTCAAAATAAATATAGCTGTATCTTTATTTTTCTTCCTCCTCTATGTAGAATTTGTTAAATAATACAGTATTATTGGCATCATTTAGTCATTTCTTATCCAGTTTTTCTCTTGTTTGTTGTTTTTCTACATGACTATATGAAGATTAATTTTTGTTCTAGTATCAGATAAGAGTCAAAAGCCTAATCAGACAAGGCATCTAAGTGACTTACGACAGTCCCTTTCATCTTCCTCATCACCACAATCATCTTGTCCATTACATCTGAGGTTTACTGGGATGCATTTCTTGTTCTTGGTACACTTGAACTGACCTGCCAGGCAGATATGTGTATCTAAGACAAAAAGAACAAAATAATATGACCTGAGACCCAAGTCTGTATTTAAATCAGTGCAGTAGTAAGAAATCAGCACACACACACACACACACACACACACACACACACAGCCATAGCCATATAGTTGTTAGGACTTTAGTCACCTACCACAGTTAAGTTCATCTGAGTTGTCTCCACAGTCATTCTCCCCATCACAGATGAAAGCGGGGAGAGCACAGAGTCCTGTTCCACACTGAAATCGGCCTGGCTGACACTTGAATTCAGCTTGAAGAGAAAACATAGAGGTATTGTAAATGTCAGTCTATGTCCTTGACTCCTTAACAAAAACTTTTCTGATACTATTATGATATTTTCCATTGTATGTATCTTGAACATAAAGGGAAATGCTCAAATCTAGAGACTATTAGAGCCTGGTGAACATCTAAGAAATGTGCAACCTAGATGCTCTTCCAACTTGACTTATTCTTTCCAAACTCACTTAGCAGATGAGGAACCTGCAAAGTATTACAAGGAAAACTATAATTAAAAAAATAACTTGTGGACTGCGAAGTTGAATCACAGTTGGTAGAACGTTGAGCAAATTTGAGAACTTGAGTTCAAATTCTAGGGCCCATGTGAGCATGATGGCTCACACTTACAATTCCAGTATTAGGACTGCAAAGACAGGTTAATTTGTGAGGAATGTTAGATAGTCAGCCTAACCTATTCACTGAGGTCCAGGTTAAGACCCTGTTTTATCTGAGAAGGAAACTAAACATTGGCCTCTTACCTCCATGTTTATATAACTTCACAGATGCATTCACACAAACACATGCAGGCATACACACACACACACACACACACACACACACACACATCCATCAGGAAAGCATTCAATAGTGACTTCATCTCACTGCAAGGCTGTTGATAAATTTATTAGAATAAAGAGTTTCCACTCTAGTTCCATTTTCTTAAAGAATTATATCTCCTTTCTATCTATGATATACTTGTGGCATCAGCACACATTCTATAGTGCTAACTGAATACCTCCGGTGTTCATCATATTTAGAACGTGCTTTATTTCAATATTAAGTATATACAGTGTTTTAATATAGTAAGTACTTTACATATATTTACATTATTAAAATATATAATTTACACATGGTGACATTTTCTCTTGAAATATTCTTTGGCATTCTGTAACAAATACAGAAGATCTACTGAGATCTAGTCTGTGTTAGGTGCTAAGGTAGACTTATCAATGCTGGCTTTTATTTATACAAATTATAGCCTTTCACATGACTATCACTATGACCCTTTAAATGTTGGGGAACTATGCATTATTGTTATTAATAATTCATCCCAAAGGTACAATTTTCCAGAGGCAGACATAAGTTTCAGATCCAGATTTGACTCAGAAAATGTCACATGAGTCATTATACCCACAATAAAGTACTATTTTTGGATCCATGTTTCTCATGGATTATGTATTACTGAATGGTAGTTTAATACTAGGCTCATATTTTTGGTTGTAAGCCTAGCTTTTGAAACAGCTGAGCCATCTCTACAGCCCTAGGCTTTTTATTAGCTCAAATTGAGGAATAATGGATAACTGAAATTTGAAACTTGATTCTGGAAATATACTTTGCTCTTAATTGAGAAAAATGTAAATTCTATAAAAAGCCAATATCTCTCTATATTTTACTTCCTTAATAAAAATTTCTAAAAATTTTCACCAGTAAAATTTGTTAACTGAATTCAATGTTAAATTGCATTATATATACATATTCATTCTGCTTTTGTTTTCTGTTAGTTCACATACAATTTAGACAATTGGGGACCTGAACTCGGAGGTTACAAGTAGTGGTTGTCCCTCCTGAGGACCTGGATTTATTTACCAGCAGTCACATGGCAGCTCACAACCTCTGTCACTTCAGGGCATCCAATGTCCACTTTGGGCCACCACAGGCACTGTATGTATGTGGTATACAGACACACACGTAGACAAAATTTCTATACACAAAATAAATATGAATAAATCTTTAAAAATCAAAAAACAAAAAGATTTGGAAGCTAATGTGCTGTTATCATGTGTCTTTGGAATGTAATATGAACTTGTGATGACAAAGAATTCCTTATCACTGTGTTCACACAAATAGCACTATGTAAGTTCTCAAGTGTGTGACACTTGAATCAAGCCTCCTTGCCTTCTTAGATGAGGTTACAGAAAGTCAGTATAGATATATAAAAATTGTGATGATGCAGCTACTCAAAAACAAACCAGGACTGGAGGGATAGGTCCGCAGTTAAGAGCACAGGTTGTTCTTCTAGAAGTCCTACATTCAGTTCTCAGTAGCCAAATTTATTTATATATTAATGATAAAAAATGTAATTTGAAAATCATAATAAACTACTTGTAAAACATGGAATTAAATGTTTTCATTAGGTTGGATGAGAAACTGATCTCCAAAGCCTGGGTAACAACAGCAAAATTAGATAAAGGTCAGCAAATCAAACAAAATGTATTTTAAAAAAATGAAGCAATCACAGTAGAAAATACAACCTATGAAAATGGAGAAATGTTTAGAAAGTAAATATTCTAATTATGGACTGATATTGTAAATGTATGATGAAATCAACTTGAAATAAAATAACAAACCAGGAAATTTTAAGAATGGACTAAGTACTTAAATAGAAAATAACTGGTAAAAGATATCACTAATTACAAAGGGACTAAATATTAAAACCAAAATGAGATATAAGCTGGAATCTATTAAAAATGGGCACTATTTTTAAAAGACCCAGAATGCTAAATATTGGCCATATGTTGAGAAAGGGACTATTTTTTTATATTGTTGATAATAATAGAAATTAGGACATAGCATAGGAATTTATGGGGTGCTTCCTTAAAAGTGAAATCGAACTGTCATTTTATTTCGTGGTTCTGATATATGTACACGTACACTGAAAATGAAATCAGCATATTGGAAATCTGTTAGCACCTCAGTATTTTCTGCAGTGTCCCTTTTGGCAGCCCACTAAGTGATGACCTTACATGCAGAAAGACAGATGACTAAAGACACCTTGCAGATAAACACTGAAATGTCATTCAGGCTTAAGTAAGGAGGAAATCTCATTTGTGACAATTTGTATGAGCCTAGAGAGCACTAATTATGTCAAGTACCCCAAGTATAGAAATAGAAACTATTTTTTCATGTCACTGATATATAAATGTACTGGCTGGATTTGTATGTCAACTTGACTCAGGTTGGAGTTATCACAGAGACAGGAGCTTCAGTTGAGGAAATGCCTCCATTAGACCCAGCTGTGAGGCATTTTCTCAATTAGTGATCAAGTGGGGAGGGCTCCTTGTGGGGGGTACCATCCCTGGGCTAGTATTCTTGGGTTCTATAAGAAAGCAAGCTGGGCAAGGCAGGAAAAACAGGCCAGTAAGGAACATCCCTCCATGGCCTCTGCATCAGTTCCTGCTTCCTGACCTGCTTGAGTTCCAGTCCTGACTTCCTTTAGTGCTGAGCAGCAATGTGGAAATGTAAGCTCAAAAAACCCTTTCCTCTCCAACTTACTTCTTAGTCATGATGTTTGTGCAGGAATAGAAACCCGGACTAAGAAAATAAAGTTTTAAATCAACAATAACAAAAAATCCAAGCTCATGAAAGCAATGAGTTAAATAGGAGCATTTAGGGGGTAGGGAAAAAAAGACTGGAGAGATAGTAAAAACAGGACACAAAAGACTCAACTAGGCAAGACGAATAAGTTCCAGAGATTGATGACACACCATATCACCTATGTTTAGTAACAACATATTTTATAGTTGATGATTGCTAAGAAAGATGCTTCATGCTCTCAAGACTAAATAATGAGCACATAAGATAATGTACATGCCAAATGGCTTGAATAAACCATTTAACATATATATATGTATATATATGCACACATATATATGAACAGATATATGTCATCACTATATATATATTCACTATTCAAATATATATTTACTGCTTAATTAAAACACAAAATGCAAATACTTATGTTTTACTAGGATCAGGACCACACACCTGCTTTCCAATAGCAGTGCATCTTCTCTGAATTTTTCAAACAAACATAAATATTTGACCACGTATATTATGAAAGTTTGTCCCTGGGAGGAACTCTTATTAACTCTGTACCTCTGTAGTTAACTTTCCACACCAATGGGTTACATGATATTTCAAATTTGTACATAGAATTCAGAAGGTACAAATACTGAAGAGAAAAACCACTGTGATGCTGACTGCTCTAGGTACTGAGCATGCTGGGTTTTGTTTTCCTCAGCAATAGTGGCTCTGGGCAGTAAGGTAAAGGCCATCTCAATACATTAACAGGAGCATTCCAATTTTTTCAACCTATAAAGTCAAATTGTATTTACCTTATTTATAACATCATGGGAAACCTTTTATTACTAATTATTTTATTTATTTACGTTCCAAATGTAGTTCTACTCCCAGGTTTCACCTCTGCAAATCCCTCTCCCCTTTGTCTCTAAGAGGGTGATTTCCCAACACACCCACCCATCCACTGCCACCTCACCCTTCTAGCATCTACCTTCACTGGGGAGACAAGCCTCTACAGGACCAAGTGCCTCCCGTATCATCAATGCCAGATAAGGGAGTCCTCTGCTCCATATGTAGCAGGAACCATGGACTGACTAATATGTACTCTTTGGTTGGTGGTTTAGTCTCTGGGAGCTCTGAAGAGTCTGGGTATCTGTTTGTTTGCTTGTGTTTTTGATATTGTTCTTCTTCCTATGTGGATGCAATGCTGTTCAGCTTCTTTAGTTCTTCCCCTAACTCTTCCAGTGGGATCCCTGGGCTCAGTTCTACGGTTAGCTGTGAGTATCTGTATCTGTATTAGCCAAGTACTGGCAGAGACTCTAAGAGGACAGCTACACTAATCTCCTGTCTGCAAGTACTTCTTGGCATCAGCAATAGTGCAGGGGTTTGGTGTTGGCAGATGGGACGGATCCAAAGGTGGTATGATCTCTCGATGGCCTTTCTTCAGTCTCTGCTCCATTTTTTGTCCCTGTGTTTCCTTTAGACAGGAACAATTCTGGGTAAAAGATTTTTGAAATGGGTAGATGACCCCATCACTCAACTGGGGGACATGTCTATCTACTGATGGTGGTTTCTACAGGTTCTATCTCCCCATTGTTAGTATTTCAGCTAATGTCATATCCATTGGGCCCTGGGAGCCTCCGGCATCCCTGGCATCTGGGCCCCTGGACTTCTCTCCTATCTCTTCCTATACCTGATCCTGCTCCCTTTTACCCCCTCCCAACTCTCCCCCACCCAGTTACCTCCCTCCCTCCACTTCCTGTGATTATTTTCTTCCCCTGTCTAAGTGGGATTGAAGCATTCACAATTTGTCCTTCTTCTCGTTAAGCTTCATATGGTCTGTGAGTTATATCATAGGACTCAGAGATTTTGGGCTAACATGCACTTATAAGTGAATGCATACCATGTTTGTCCATTTTGGTCTAGGTTACCTCTTTTAGGATGGTATTTTCTAGTTCCACCCATTTGCCTGCAAAATTCATGAAGTCATCATTTTTTAAAAATCTGAGTAGTACTCCATTGTGTAAATGTACCATATTTTCTGGGTTCATTCTTTTCTTGAGGGACATCTGGCTTGTTTCCAACTTTTAACTATTAAAAATAAGGCTGCTAAGGACATTCCTATGTCACAGAAATGTCCTTTTTTATGTTGGAGCATCTTTTGGGTATGTGCCCAAAAGTGGTATTGCTGTGTCTTCAGGTAGAACTATTTCCAATTTTCTGAGGAATCACCAGCTTGCAATTCCACCAACAATGGTGGAGTGTTCCTTTCTTCACATTGTCACCAACATCTGCTGTCACTTGAGTTTTTGATCTTAGCCATTCTGACTTGTATGAGGTGGAATTTCTTAGTCATTTTGATTTGTACTTGCCTAATGACTAAGGATGTTGAACATTTCTTTAGGTACTTTTGGCAATTCAAGATTCCTCAGTTGAGAATTCTTTTTATTTAGCTCTGTACCCCATTTTTAAATTGGGTTACTTGATTTTCTGGAGTTCTTACATGTTACCATTTTAATCATGAATTTACAGAAGAGCATGAGCATGGGAGATCTTTCCATCTTCTGAGGTTGTCTTCAATCTCTTTCTTCAGAGAATTGAAATTCTTGTCATATAGACCATTTACTTGCCTGGTTAGACTTACACCAAGATATTTTATATTAGTTGTAACTATTTTAAAGGGTGTTGTGTATAGGAAACCATTTTTTTATTGTGAAAAAAAAAATAGTTTTCCTTTAAAAAAGGAGTCACCATCACCCATGAGATTCCTTCTTTTGGCATTTTTTCTAAATCCAAACTTTTAATAAGAATAATTTAATCATGAGTTTATACCTAGTATCCACAAGTCTTTCTGCTCATGAATTGTCTAGCACATTGAAAAAAATCAAAGGCAATATTTTTTTTCAAATCAAACATACAAAATATTACAAAAGCAATAGGTTTCATTTTATTTCTCATCAAAGTGATGGCTTATTGCTTTCCACATGCAAAGAAAATATGTGAAACAACTTTCAGTGTATTAAGTTGGTAGTGCAAAGAAGATGAAACAGGGTTCATTTAAATAACTATCTGAAAATGCAAAACAGCTTTATAGTTGATGCTACAAAATTCTACAGAAGTAAATAACTGCCTTTCAGTTAGACAATATTCCCTTTCTTCAGTGCTAGCCTTAGGATCTTGAAACTATATTGTCAAGGCCAATCAAGGCCAACTCATGGCTCAATTGTCAAATCGAAGTCAGGGCAACCATACACTGAGACATAGAAGGAATTACTGGGATTGACTGTAAGTATCCTCACCTTGACAGCGACGGATTGAAGTGACCTATGTAGTGAACTATAATAGGATTTCCAGAGAGACTTCTGATTGCCCATCACCACCTAAGTGAGCAATGATTGCTAACTTAGAAGCTGTAACCACAGCAATCACACTCAGGATCCATTTTACTGTAGCTGCTAAGGGCAGATTAAATCTTACAGTAAATAAAAATTAGCATTGAAAAGTCTAACTCCTCAAGAATTCTTAAGGTTTTAATAGTGACAGAGAAGATACAAGTTTCCATCTATTATATATAAAAGGATTTCTATGTCTTTCCCATTTGCCTTCAAATTTGGCAAATATCACAGCAATTTGTATATTACTGAACACTGTTAATCAAAAAAAAAAAAAAAAAAAACCAACCAAACAAACAAAAACTATAGACAAAACAAAGACATTGCAATCATTTCTCTTTACATATTTTAAAGAATTCCAAGTTGAAACTTTCCTATTTCAAAGATGGGAGTTCATGAAAACATGCCTTAGTCTAAGTCTACATGATTTCTACAAGTCTAGAATGTTAAGAACTTTAAAATCTAATCCAGATGTTCAGAATACTCACGACAGTCATCAGGTTCATCAGATCCATCACCACAGTCATCCACAGTGTCACATTTCCACCAGAAAGGGATGCATTTATCAGTTTTGCATCGAAACTTAAAAAAAAAATGGGGGAGAATGTTGATAAGCATAAAACATGTATAAGGAAGATTCATATACAACCTGGTCAGCCACACATATTGGCATACTATAATTGTGAGCATACATGGTCTTAGAGATTAAACAATGAGGAAAGAATGAATGAATCTCAACACAATCAGCCAGGAAATTTCACTGCTCAGAACAGAACATCCTGGGTATTAAATCCTGGGTAACTGTCATCCTTGGTTGACTTACAATGCCCCCAAACAGGCTCATGCATTTCCATATTGTCTCAATAGCTGTTTCATCCACAACAGGTCAGGTAAGTAGCTACTACAGAGAATGGCCATAAAAGCCTCAAACATTTATCTAGTCCCGTATAGATAATGTCTGTCAAATACTAAATATGTTAAAAATGACCAAGGCTGTCAGGAAGAGATATCAACATCAAATAATTACATAAATTTGATTTAATTAAAGAGAATTACATAATAATCTTCATGACTTCAGTAAAAATCAGGCCAGCTTTCATTCTTTAGATACTGTGTATAGGTAAACCTGGAAGATTCTTCCAGCTGAATAATCATAATACTGTAATTTCATGAATGTTCTCAAACAACAAGAAAAAAAAACCCAAAAATCCCACAACTACCAAAGATCAGAATTTGTTGCTGCTCACATAAATATTGTTATTTCTGCAAGACTACTTCAGTACAGTTATTTTTCAAATATTAGAATTATTTGAAAACATGTACAAAAGAAGGTAGTAGGTTTGAATGTGCCCAGAGTACAATTATTTGTGTATGAAAATTTCTTAATAGAACCTATTATATGAGCAACTAATTCATGTTAACTGTTTTAAACGTGTACGATTTCAAAAGGTAAGGAGAGGAGATTTACATTAAAGGTGGACAGATTAAGCTAAAATAGTCTCTGTTGATTTTATTTCATTGGTGTATTTATTCACTTGTTGTTTTGTTTATACTTAAAGCAGGAACTAACTCAGTAGCTTGGACAAACTTTGAACTCATCATAATACTTTCAAGTACAAGAATCAAAGTTATGACAAAAAGAAAAAAAGGAAGGAAGAAAGAAGAAAGGAAGGAGGGAAGGAAGGAAGGAATAAAAAGGAAAAGGAAAAAAGAAATACAGAAGATATTTATGTAATAAATTTTAATATGAAAAGTTAACATTCTAGTCACTGAAAACTCCAAAATTAAATGTTATTTGTTTACAAATCCTTCCATTTAAAACGCCTAAAGTAGCCATAGGAAAGGTAAATTGTAGAAAAGTAGATTAGGAAAACGTAACTCAACCATGACTTTTGGATTAACTATGAAAGAGAAGATGATTAAGGAAAATAGTAGTTGGCATTTTTTCATTGCAATATTGACTTATGAGCAACTGGGTTTTTTTAAGAGGAACTTAAGAAGTCACAGCTTACTCTGTACATGATGCAAGCGTCTTGACCCTCAGTGGGACCATAAAACTGTCAGAGCATAAAACTGTTTACTGATTTGTCTTTTTTGTTTTTGTTTGTTTTTGTTTTTTACATATTGTCTCATTTAGCAAAGGATTCCATAAAACTTGGTAAATAGCTGAGTATGGCCTTAAACTTCTGTTCCTCTGGCATCTACATCCCATATGTGAGAATATAGCTATGCATCTTCTACAGCAAGTATTAAGGTGACACTGGGGATTGATCTATACATGAGGCAAACATTTTACCCACTTAGAATTCCATGCCACAAACTGAGTTTAAGGCCAGCTTCACTTCTGTACAATTATTCACAGTAACCCAAAGGCTCAGTCAATTTGATACTTAGTGATCATGGGGCAGTGCAACAATTTACTTCTTACTAATATTTAAATTAAAAGAAGCAAATTTTCAAAACAGAGAACCCATGTATCTCTAACAGGCGACAATAAATCACTAAAAGTAAGTAATAAACAAATGTGGTCAATCTCTTCTGACCATCAAATTATAATCTTTACTTGTTTGAGACAGGTTCTCATTGTGTAGCTCTGGCTGTGCTGGAACTTGCTATGTATACGTGGCTGGCATTTAACTCACATAGATGAAACTTCCTCTGCCTCCCAATCACTTGAATTAAAGGTACATGCCACTACACCCAGCTTCTTCTTTATTTTATTTAAAAAAAGCAAGTTTATATTAATTCAGATTTAGAAACCTTGAGTGAAATCATTTCTAAAAATGATTTTATTTCTGAAATATCAAACATTAATTCTCATGCAAAGGATTTGGCATGGAAAACTGTAACATGAAAATTTTGCTTTGGTTCAATTATCTTTAATAGAAATGGATATAAAATCTGTTTGTTAATTTAAAATACAATTGCTTTAGTAAGAAAGTCTTCGTTTTTAGCAAATGCTGAATGAGTCCGGATAGCATGGAGCTGATTCTGGATAGAATTATAAATACAAGAGTGAATTTTATTCTTGTAGTAATTTGGGAAGGGATAGAGATCACTAGCCTTAGGGGAAATATTTCTATTCAACTGGTTTTCTATAATTTTCTTAGCCTGTGGTCATGTCTGTTGTGTTTTTCATAAGTTACCAGAGAGGAAAAATACCTTTATAGACAGTCGACACTTTTGGGAGATGAGGCTAAGTCTGAAGGCAATTGCCCTGAACGTTAAATATTTCCAGTCATTACGGTATATCAAAGCATATATGTGAGAGGATTCCATGTCCTCTGAGTAACTTCAAAGTATTCCCAATTATGAAGGGGAAATTTCTAGTGCATATTTAAAATCACCAAATATATTTGACTTAAATAATAAACTGTGGGAATTACATATAATATGAGACTCTGCTCTCATTTCAATCTAATAAGAACATAAAGGGAATTTAAGTCAAATAAGCCATAATAAAGCATGCTAACATTACTTTGAATGATAACTAACATTTATTTTTAGATTTCTTCTATTTCACCTGTAGGCTTCATTTTTTCATATTTGAATTCAATAATATTTAAAATAAAAATATAAAATACAACCACATTAAAAATATAAAAGAGGACTGCCCCACCCCTTATTGCCCCATTAAAGGCAGCCTGGTTTCTGGTTGAGCTAGGTTTAAAACCCAGGTGACCCAGCAGGTGATCCTGCAAGGAAAGGTAGGTGTTTTGCCACGCTCCTAGACACCAGGCTCCTAAGAAGAGGCCTCAGCTCTCCATAATTCTGTGGCCATCAGTCATGTAAGGGCAATGCCCCAAACCCCTCCACAGGTAGAGGATGTGACCACAGATCATGTAGCCTCAAGACAGATCTCTACTTTAATGAGGCACCTAAAGGCCTGAAAGGCTTAGCCAATTAAGTTCCACTTCCAAGACACCGCTCCTTGCAAAAGGTAATTAACCTCAGAGGAGTAGTGTACGGTTTTACTCATCACAACTCTCCACCAAGGCAATAAATGCCTTAAAACTATGACTGGTGTTCAATACCCCAGTGTAGGGGAATACCAGAGTGGGAGGATGGGAATAGGGGGGGGGGAGCACCCTCATAGAGACAAGGGGAGGGGGGATACGATAGGAGGCTTCTGAAGGGGAGACCTGGAAAGGGGAAAACATTTGAAATATAAATAAAGAAAACATCCAAAAAAAATCAGGACAGAAAACAAACAAATAAACAAAAAAAAACATTTGACTGTCTCTTCTCATTGATATCCACCTTGGGGAACAATGGAGCAGGTCTTCCTCTAAGGAGCCCTGTCTAATCTCCCACATGAGGTCTCCCTGCACTCCCAGCCATGGACTCCACCAAGCCAAGCCGCTCACTGAACAAGTCAGGGACTCTCTCCAGTCAGAGCTCTCCTCCCACCCTTTCCCTTCAGCCGTGGGCTACAGCCAGCTCCACACTCAGCTCATCCAACAGTGTCTATGGGGCCCAAGAGTCTGAGAATCTGCTGTCCCGGGCCTACATGAAGCAAGATCCCCCGACCCCTACCTCCAGAGACTCAGGCAGTCTGTTGGACCTCTAACTGCGCTTACCCACCCCTGGAGCCACAGCTTCTTACAGACAGACTCCTGTCTGGCCACAGAGTGGGGAATAAGCAGTAAACTCAGTGTTCTGCCTCTCCAAGCAGCCCGAGCCCAGAACTGACATGGGACCCTACTTTAACCCACACCTTGCACTTCGGCTGGAGGAGCAGTCCAGTGAGCCTGGAGCAAGGGGAGCTGTCTCTCCCTCCCCAGCCCCATTCAAGTTTGAGAGGAATAGATGCTATTTATGCTCTCCTCACTCAAGACACAGCATGGTAGACTAACTATATAGTGAATTATGGCTTTGATGTTGTTCGTGATGATGAATTAACTATTTGAGTGGGTGTAATCACCAGCAATTTGGAAAACTATAGGAAGAAGGGTAGCTAAGGGAAATAAATGAGAGGAGTATTCTCTATTAATTTTTTAAAGAAAGTAAGCAAGAGATAGAACCCTGTTGTAGCAGTTCTATGTCCAAACACATTAGGGCAGTGACAGGCCTGTGATTGGACAGGAATAGAGAGGTGAAACTAGAAGTTGAGGAGGAAAAGGGGCAGAGAGGGGAAGGTAGGGATCATCATGGAGGCAGAGGAAGATGATGATTCAGACCCCGTGTGGTTGTAACAACCAGGCTAAGATTTTTATACGATTAGATTAATTGGGTCAAAACGTTGTCTTTATCATTTGACACTGAAATTATTGTATTGGGATTTTATAATTGTGGTCTTGTTATTATATAAACCTGATTAGATAATTAAGCCTTAAGAGTCATGCTTTACCGGGTACGAGGCGCTAAATGAATGATTGTGGGGGTGTGTAAAGCGTTGCATGTGAGCGAGATGTTGCTGCTAGCTGGGAGAAAATAGCAAGAGCCCACAGCGACATAGTGTTGTGGCTGGCTGTATGGTACCTGCACTAGAACATGTTCCGGCTGGAAAGAGAGTTTGCGAAGTGGATTCATTTTTTAATATTCCTGTAACAGAATCCAAGGATGACACTTCGTGTATCAAACAAGAAAATATAGAAGTGTCCCTAGTTTTGGTCAGTAAATGGGCATTTACAATGTTTAGGTCAAAGAATTCAGCTGTATCCTCAAACCCAAAACTAGAGAACAAAGCTTTTTAAAACTACCTACCAGGGAGGATGGGCTGAGTACTAATCACAGAGACTTATTTGATATTCATGTAGAGGTGAAAGAAGGCAGGCAGTGTGGAGTCCTGAGCAGTACAATGGGGCTCTTTCCCTCAAAAAGTGAAAGAATTAGAGCTAACATGTTGGTGAAAGGTATGAATCTCAGGAGAATTCAGATACTGTTTAACTGAGCCCACCTCACTTTAAAAATCCCCCCAAATAGGAAGTAAATTACCACTGGATCAACTAAACAGCCAAAGAAATTTGAGGACTTGGATTGGGAGACATTTTCATTTTCTATTACATTTTTATTATTTAAAACTATTTGAGGCTAGCCTGGTCTACAGAGTTAGTTCCAGGACAGCCAAGGCTACACAGAGAAACCCTGTCTTGAAAAAACAAAACAAAAACAACAACAACAACAATAACAAAACTATTTTAACATTAATTTAATTTGATCCTATTCTCTCTCTACCCAACTCCTTCCAGCTTTTCTTCCACTCCCTACCCATCAAACTTTATGCTCTTTCTCAAAGAACATATAAAAACCCAATACAACAACTCCATGAATCCAAGAAAACAAAACAAAACAAAACAAAACCCCCAAACAAAAACAAACAAAAAATCCTTGTGAAGTATAAACAAATTAAAGCACACACACACACACACACACACACACACACACACAAACTGTAAAATCCATATGTTGGTCAACAACTTTTGAATATGAGGCATGTCATATTCAAGAAAAATGGAGAAAAATTGACTTTTTTCTATCTTAGGAGATATAAATGACAGTTCAATTGTTAACCTTGACCACAGTGGCTTAGTTTTTACTAATTCCTCCATTTTCGTAAAATAT
>JADRCD010232291.1:0-22031 GCA_019843815.1 Montemys delectorum
GCTAAGTACAGTCCAGTTGGAGCTACCTTGACAGCGGCTCTGTCTCCGTTTTCTAATCCATCAACAGGAAGCCGATGAACAATGCATATTAGTGTTTTCCATCTCCCTCCCATCCCAGGCCTCTGAATCCATCAGTCCACTTACTGGCTCCTTTCCTTGATTCTTTGATGATTGACTAAGGAACTGAGCATGCTGTGTCCTCAGGGTGACAACAGGGACTAGAGTCTGGTGTGATTTCATGGTGGAAAATCCTAGTGGTGTGTTTTTTTGTCCCCTCCCCCACCCCCTTTGTGTTTTACACCATACCTGGTGGCTCTAAATGTAGGTTTTAGAAACCAGAAGCACCTGAGTACAGAGCCTGGATGAATCAAAAGGCAAAGCGCTCTTTCCTGGCAATACCAATTTCCCAACATGACGTACTTCTGAACAAACAAACCTACTTCACGGTTGTTGGTGCTAGAGTGAATCTTTACACCGCCCCCTCTTTCTTATTTTCTTTTTCTTTTTCCTTTCCTTTTCTTTCTTTCTTTCTTTCTTTTCTTCCCTTTTATGGTGCCTGCTAGGGTTATTTCCCATCTTTGAAAGCCGGAGCCCTAATGAGCTCCAGGGGGACAGAAGTCTGTCAATCATCGACCACTTTTCAAGTAGATCGTCTCTGCCCCACCAGAGAACCACAAGGCATGAAATAATTAGAAAGCCCAAAGTAACTGCTCTGTTTTACAAGAGCAAAATCCGCTTGTGGAGCATTTACATAAACGTGTCACTTCCCATTACAGTTCTAATGTCGGCTGGGTGATAATCGCAGGCTCGCTGGGGGAGGGGAAGGCAAGGTAAGCTGAAGCTCCCCGCATTGGAAATCCAAGGTGCGCATGTGCTGCGCCTTTCCCCGCCCCCCACTTTCCTGGACTACTGAATTAATGCAAAGTATCTTTTCTTCTCCATTAAAAAAAAGAAAGAAAGAAAGAAAAAACCTATTCGTGCTGCTATGGCAGCAGACCCTGTGCTTAAGAGAAGAAAGGGGGGAAAGCTGCATCAAGCTATTGTTAATGGAGAATTCACTTTGAGAAGCATTTCAAAGCGGATCCGACGGGAGAAAGAATCATGTTAAATATTTGCTATGAAATATTTATAAGAGCACAAAAGCAATTGACAAAGTTGCCTGGGGGGGAAAAGTCAGCGTTTCTCCTCATTTCGACTTCTTACAGTGGGGTTTTAAATGCTCTAGGGAGCACTTAAATAAGTGCAAATACATGGGTGATGTGTGTTCACGAATGAGTGTGCACACACACACACACACTCACACACATATGGTTCAATGGGTTGATGGGATTTAGGCCGATCTGCATCTGAATGCTGTTTCCCAAATACAGCAGCAATAAGAGGTCCCGAAGACTTGTCTTGATAATTGCATTTGAAGGAGCTTGGCGCTGATGCCAACAGAGCAAGACACCCCTGGACTGACCCAGGTGCCCGGGGGGTGAGGCCGGCAGCCATTTTGTGGGGATTGCTAGACTCATACACCAGCCTTTAGGACAGGGACGTTCCTGAATCGTGCCCTTTTATTGTACCTGCACAATAATGGCCACACTCAATGTACACAGTGAGAAAGCAAAAAGATGACTACTGCTCTGAGTCAGAATAAATGTTATTAAAGTATAGCATTTTCATCCATGTGGCCTTCAGAATATATATATATTCCCAGCCACAGTATAATTTCAATATCTGTGGAACTCTTCTCTCTACTGGGAGGGGAGATGTGAAAATACAATTTTTTTTTTTTAAGATTTATTTATTTATTTTATGTATATGAGTACACATTGTAGCTGTACAGATAGTTGTGATCCTTCATTTGGTTGTTGGGAATTGACTTTTTAGAACCTCTGCTCCCTCTGGCCCAAAGATTTATTTATTATTATACATAAGTACACTGTAGCTGTCTTCAGACACACCAGAAGAGGGCGTCAAATCTCATTACGGATGGTTGTGAGCCACCATGTGGTTGCTGGGATATGAACTCATGACCTTTGGAAGAGCAGTCGGTGCTCTTACCCACTGAGCCATCTCACCAGCCCGAAAATACAATTTTAATGAACTATCTCTCTTAAACTCATCACAAATTTAACTCAGTTTTTTGCTACATAAGCCTCGTGATCCTTTTCTGAAGCGTCTCTTACTATTTTGACTCTAACACTCAGTGGTGTGATTAAAGCATCAGGGAACCTATAACCTATGACTGATTGATGCTTGTTTTAGCCTAGAAAGTCTATTGAAGCGTCGCCTCTTGTAGGCTGGTTTTGTTCATCCGAAAACAGATCATAAGATTCAGGCTAAAAGAGCAAGCGTGTTCACAACCACCTCTGGTCACTTCCATAGTATTCGGCTTTGCCCGAGGTCCAAGACTGTCACTTGGTGAGGCAGGAGAGGGAAGGTGTGTTGGTGTGGCGGGAGTCTGAACCCCCAGCCAGGCTGTTCTTATCTAAGAGATCGCCAAGTGGGAATGCATTGTGGGCGGATTTAAACCAGCGCTTTTTCTCCATCCCCCCCTCCCTCTCACACAACAAAAGTCTAAATCCCCTTTCAGGCCAGATTGCCCCATTTCCCTGCATGGGCCAGGCAGATTGGAAAGATGTTTGTCATTCAGCTTTTCTCCCGGCTAATCAGAAGACACTGGGGCGGTGGGATTTCTGCCTTTCATCCACGGAGCCTGCCTCTACAAACAGCGGCAGCGCAGAGGCCTCTGGGCCTGCTGGATTGCTGGGCTGCCTGTCATCTCTGAAGACAGATTTAAAAATATTGTTAACCACGAGCCTAAGCAGAGGGTTTAACAGGGATTTGAATCTAAAATGTGATATTCCATATAGACCAACTCGATGTGGTCCAGCAGAGCCGAACCCCGTATTCTATTCTAACAAAGTGTGTCACATAATGGAGGAGATTTTGATGGGATTTTCAACATCTCTTTTTCGGACCTGCTACTGAATAGATCTAAAATGTGAATGAATGTCAGCACTTCCTGGGCTGTCTTGATGAGAGGCCTCAACTGACTTGACACCAGAGTCAAGGTCCCATTGACAGGAAAGCTTTCAAGTTCACCAGGGTGTTGTCCTGAGCAAGCAGTGTTCAGGGCTGGGCCAGGGTGGGGCAGTGACGCTTCTCTGAGGACACACAGCCAGGGTTAGAGAGTTGCTGTGTAGTGATTCCATGCATCCTGTAATGGGAACATAGGTGACCTTTCAAACTTAAAAATTCTGAAAATTACTCTTTATGAAGGCCGTGGGCACCTGTCATAAGAAAGTCATGTGGAAATAGAGTACAAGAGAAACGGTTGAACTCTTGGCATCTCTGGTTTACCACAGGACCTTGCTTGACTACTCTCATCAACTCAATCTCCTCATCTATAAAATGGGGCTTAAACTAAGATTGTCCCCTTGGAAATACTTAAACAAGTACAGTAAGTTTTCAATGTAGCCTGTAGTAAGTGCTTGGTGTACACATTGTTGCCTGATATATGTGGTTGTATCACAAGGGTAGCTGGAAGTTTGTCTAAGCCTTATGCTGCCTTATGAAGTGTTATAGGATCTGGAAAAATAATGACTAGCATCCTCTGGGGTGTTTATAAGTGAAGCAACAATACCTAGGCTTACTTATCGATAAAGGATCCATTTGGGAGCCAGGTATGGTCACATAGATACTCATTTACTCAAGAAGCTGAGGCAGGAACATTGTGAGTTCAAGGCATGCCAGGGCAACAGAGTAAGATCAACATCATATTGAGGAACTCAGTGATAATAAAATTTCTAAAAAGGATGGGGCCATAGCTCAAAGGTACAAAGTTGCCTGGCATGCTTGAAACCCTTGGTTTGGTGTACAGCATCACACATAAAAATAAACAAACAAACAAATAAATAAATAAATACCATTTAAGAAAGTTTTATACTTCAGACATAAGCAAAGTCCATAAAACCATACAAGCTTCGCAAATGCTCTGAAAAGTTATAAGTAATTATCTTTTGCCAGGTTTATTTTAATATTCTTATAACAAACAGACCAGTAGAGATTCTTTTTGAGCTCCTGGATACATCACCTGGAGCCCAGCCAACTTCTCCTTACATCCCAGCTATGCTTCAAGAGATGATCACTATTCTAAACTTGTTCTTTCGTTAGACACGTACATACTTTTTAAAATCATATACTGCTGGAACAAAGTCTGTCTATATCTATATAAAAAAGAACTGGACTCTATAATTCTTGGCTTTGATATAAATGGTATTGTACTGAACACATATGTCTACCACTAACATTGTCTATTCATAGTCATACATCTTTGTAGCAAAATACATAAATTATAACTGCAACATACCTATTCGTTGCATGAGTTTATTCTTCAATTCTCTTCTTGATAGGCTTTTAGACTATTTTCAACTTTTCATACTTTAAAAATGCTACAGTAAATACACATTTGTATGTGTGCTCTGTCTATATGTAGTATTTGTCTATGGCAAATATATACATATATATACACATATAACATACATCGATATACATAATCACTAGATCTTTAGGGATATCCATCTATCTTTTTTAGAAATTGTCAGATTGATTTGATATGAGCAAATTCTGTCTTGACCAAAGAAACGTTTGTAGAAAAGAGAGTCTATGAAAAGACTATTCCCTGATGATTATTGCACTGTATAAGGTGCACTTAACACTTTCCAAACATGAAATATAGTGATGTTTGAAGCTAGATTAATAAAGCATCAGTCCAGAAGTGACTTTCATAGATACGCTAGCCAGAAAGCAAATAATTTTATTCTAGTCCTATGTAAAGTTGATCAGAGTCAGAGAGAAATTAATAGCTAAGAAGAACTGTAGATCAGTTGTTTTGTGGTATTTCTGAAGAGGAGATATGTTCCCCCTTTGTATGTATGAAGATGTGCATCTACTACAGGTGTACAGTCCCAAAGCCATATCAAAGTATTTGTGTGGTTCTTGCTATTTAAACCAAGAATGTTCTTACTTTGTGTCCTTTCGTTATTTTGCCTAACTGCAAATGGACTGCATTAGGAAATGAGTGTGGAGTTAATTCAACAGCTGCCTGATGGCCAAACTGAAGGTTGAAAGGGCAACTGTTGGAATTAAATACAGACTTTGGTTGGACGCTTAGATTCTTAACTACTTGACCCTGCATCTTCTTGAATCTGGATGTTTTCTAGGTCAGACGGGAGACTCTGAGCTCCCAGCCTCAGAGCTCTGAGATAGCTTGGTCCCACTGCAGAAAGGAGCCCGTACTAGTTAGGGTGATAATGTAAAGCTGTCCTGTCCCCCACACCCCCCCTCAGGTTTTCTTGGCCAGACCTTGACTAGGAAGGAAGCGTCTCATTTCTTTCCTTTTCCCATCACAAAAACATGGCCCAGATTAGACAGATTTCTTAGGAAAACAAAATAAAACAGACACATGCTGTGAGCACAAAGTTGTGTTTAACCTCTGTTCTGGGCTCCCAAGCTGAGGCACAGCAGTGTTATGTACTAACCACTTGCTAAGATCTCAGGTCTTTTTTTTTTTTTTTTTTCTAATGGGGAGAGAAGGGAAGCAAGAGGGTAAGAGGCACGGTGGAGAAGCAGGAGTAAGAGAGAAGATCTGAGGTCTTAAAACCGTTTTCCAACCCTCATAACTAGTTGAAAACCCAGATACTGTTATTGTAGACATAACCAAAACATCCAGTGGCTCCCCCAGAATAAGCATCTAGGTAATATGCTCTCTGCAGTGTATCGTTAGCTGCAGAGTCAAGATGGTGTAGTGACTCCTCAGTATGCCACCCGCACGACTGTTGGAGGTTTCCCCCATCTTTAGGCAGGGGAAGGAGCAAAAGAAATGAGAAGTTCTCTTCCGGTGTGTCTTTACCTCCCCATTTTGAAGTCTCACTCTTGTTTTCTCTCACATTTTTATAGAGATAATTTCATCATGGCCGAACCTAGGAACAAGGGAGACAAGATCACCTAGTCTAGCAAGTCTACTACTGTGAAAATAGGGGTAAAAAGATTTTGGTATGGTTATTGGTGCTTTATCTATAGATATTCAGGTGTCTGTGAAGTCATAAATCTCAGAACAACCCTTCTGTTATTGTCTATATCTTAGCAAGACAAGTTACATTTAAATATCTCCATCCCTTAGTGAATAGAGGCAGAGACTCAAACTCAAGCCATTGAAGCTAGAATTTGAGAGGGTTAGATGCCATCGATTGTTGAATGCAGTGTCCCAAAAGAATGAAAACAAAACAAAACAAAAAAAACGGTCCTTATCCTAACTCTCTGAAGAATTCATTCTTTGACTTAGTCACTTTTCTCTAAATGCAGGGTTCTCAGCCTTCCTCATGCTGTGACCCACTAAACAGTTCCTCATATTGTGGTGACCCCCAACTGTAAAATCATTTTCATTGCTACTTTATAACTGCAATTTTGCTACTGTTATAAATCGCACTGTAGATGTCTGATATTCAGGATGTGTGATGTGTAACCCCTGTAAAAAGGTCATTCATCCCCAAAGAAGTTGCAACCCACAGGTTTCGACCCACTGCTCTAAATGGATATCTGCTACAAGATTTTACTTAACTCCTCTAGGAAGAACACAGAAGAGGAATTTTCCATTAATGGAACATTGAAGGTGAGTCTCTGAGTCGCACATTGTCTGAGTTCAGGAGGCTAGAAGCCACCGGGATTATCATGTCCTTGGAAGTGTGGTTTTTGTGGTACAGGTAAAAAGCCTCAGGATTTTCATGGTTAGAGACCTAAGTGACAAAGGAATGGCATTAGCCTAAGTCACCTCTAATTAGGTGCTTTGGCTTAGCACACCCAGTCGAGAATATTCTGAGATGAAGTTTTAGAAGAAAAGCTACCTAATCCTCCAGGATAACTCGCCATTAATGTTTAGATGAAAGGTTCTGGACTGGTGGCACCATTGCCAATCAGCTTGTCTCTGTGGCTCACAAAACTACACGCAAGGAGTTACCTTTCCTCTGCTTTTGGTTCAGGGATTTGGTGTTATGGAGCTGTTTAACTGTTGGATATAGGAGGGAAAAAATTACACACAATTTAAATACACTTAAATGTATTTATTTAAATGAAAACTATTGACTAGTCTTTGAGCTCCTGAAGTCATGACTAACAACTTTACATACAAATCAGTAAACCCATTGACCTCATTAGTTTTCGAGACAGGGTTTCTCTGTATAGCCCTGGCTGTCCTGGAACTCACTCTGTAGACCAGGCTGGCCTCGAACTCAGAAATCTGCCTGCCTCTGCCTCCCAAGTGCAGGGATTAAAGGCGTGCACCATGACTGCCCGGCTGACCTCATTAGTTTTAAGGGACCACTCTTGGACTACAACTTTAGTCAGCACCTGATCTCACTGTGAACGTTTATGCAAGATACATGTCTCACTAACCTTCTTCGTCTGTAAAATGGGAATGTAAATGTTCTTGATGGTGTGTCTTGTTGTGGGGGAGGAAGTCAATACTTGATGGAATGGAGTTTATCATGGCGCACGGTAAGTAGTGAGCAGGCATTTAGGGTTGCACCTACGTAGCCCATCATCCTATTTGTGGGTGGGGTTTGGGAGTGATTGATGAAGTCGGGAAGATTATGAGTGCATGGTCCTGAAAAACAAGGGCTGGCCCTCAACTAGCAGACAATTCAAAGCATTAATCCAGGACTCTGCTCGAGCTGGCTCTCAGAAATCTCATGCTGAGGATGGAGTGTATGCTGTCTTTAACCTTCCCGGCGTGAGGGACCGCTCCTCCCTACAACGCCCCTGCTCTGATCATGCGCATATCTCTGGGCGTAGCACACTGGGCCAGCGTAGACTCCTTGCAAATTTCATTGGTGACCAGGTGACATGGGAGCCCTCTAGGCCTGGACTTATTTCCTGGCCACTGGCATTGTGCCTGGCATCCAGCAAGGTCTCAACAGACTTTTCTTTTAGAAGTATTTGAAGCTCAGCAGAGGTTGCTGACATATCAGGACGCTGGGAACACACCATGCTATATTTCTCTGGCTGTCAGTAATCAAGCCATCTTCCACTCAGTCTCTTCATCGAAGGAATTTTTCTCCTGTGTGCGTTGCTTGCTGAGACGCTGCGATAATTAGTGCGACTCCTTGGAAAGCAGCGATATGCTCTGTCTCTTTGATGTTTGGTTTTACAAGAAGATCTGTATATACAAGGCTATAAAAATTCTGTTCTCCTTCCTGCCCTTTTCTTCCCTCTGATCCAAAGGTCCCAGAGAAATTATCTGCCTATGAAACTCCCATTTCCTAAATGCCAGTCTCCCCTGGAGTATTACCTGCAGTGTGCTCACACTGGTCTGTCCAAGCCCTCTGGACTTCTCTTTTCATAAATCAATTTGTGAACTGATTGAAAGCCTGAGAGCTGTCAGCAGATAGATGGGGATGCAGAGGGTTTTCACAATGGTTCTTCAGCCTCTGCATTTGGTTCGAGGCTTCCTGCTTCAACCAGAGAACTACCTATGAGATTCTGTGCTCTGTGTTGGCTTTCCATAATGACACAGAATCATGTATAAACAGATGGGTGTCACATCAGAGTGTCATATGCCAGACAAAAAGAGAAGTTTTGGAGTATGTTTGGATCAACAGGTAACCCAGAGCCAGACATAGGGACACACACCTTTACCCCCAGCTTTTGGGAGGCAGAGACAGATATTGGTAGGTTTGAGGTGAGCCTGATCTACATAAAGAGCTGCAGGGTAGCCAAGACTACATAGGAAGAGTCTATCAAAAGAGGAGGAGGAGGAAGAGGAGGAAGAAGAAGAAAAGGAGGAGGAGGTACCCCAGTGATAAGCTGATTGAAGATGAGTTATGCATATAGGTAAGAAGCTAAGGAGCCATGTCAGGCAAAGAATCAACATGGGGTGACATGTGAGGGATCCTGAAGATACAGTAGCTTGGGAATTTGTATTTAATCACCCCGGGCTGCCATTTCTTTATCTATAAAGTATGCATAGTCTATAAAGTATGTGGTAGTCAATACCTGCTATCCTAGCACTTGGATGCTTGAGGCAGGAGGATTGTCACGTTGGCCAGCCTAGGTTGTAGAATGAGCTCTAGACCAGCCTGTGCTATAGAATAAGACCTCATCTCAAAACAAAATAGAAACCTCCCAATAAACAAACTCCATTACAATTAATACAATAGATATACCATTATGTATGTCACGTCTGCTTTGTAAGCCCCAGTGGTTACTTGTTTCTTGTGCTCTTCCTATTAGCTAAGTAGTAAAGACATGGTGATTGAGTTCAGGAAGAGTGAGCTGACACCGAGTTGCCAACCTGACGTTCTTCTCCTCCAGAGGATGAAAGAAGATGCTGCAGCAGGGAATGGTGATAGTTTAAGAGACAACTCGCGTTAAACACCACACACCAGGTCCAGACAATACCACGTGAAGAAGGTTTAATTGGGGAGAGTGGGGGAAGGTTGCGCGCAAGAGAGAAAGGGGAGAACAAAAAAAGGGCGGAGAGAGGAGGGTTTCTCCTTTATATCTGCGTGATGACGTATGTACTGCCCAGGTGAAATTGGGTAGCCCTAGGGGTTCTTGGGAATGGGGGGGGCATTGCCATGGTAACAGATCTGTGGTCCTGCCTATTTACAGGTGCAGGAACTCGGTGATGCTAACAAATGGTACAGATGCAAGGCAAGCTAAAGGGAATGCATTAGGATTGAGCTGCCCTTGAGTATCTATTGCAGAGTGGAGAGAAGCTCGATCTTTTACTGCAATGTGACTACACTAGGGCTGAACTTTCACAAGCTATTTAGACTCCAGAATCATACATGCAGGATTGTTATTAATTGCCACTCAGATAATCCCCAATTGGTTCATCTTCAAACGAACTGCTGCTGATTCTAGCCTCTTGACCCTCCAGCTGCTTCTGGCCTTTACTTCCTTCTTTATGAAATAATCACTTTCCTTCTCAACAGCTATGGCAACTTTGCTCCTTGGCTTTAAAAAAAAAGAAAAAAAAAATCCCTTTTCAACATATAGCCAGGATGAGTCCAGGCTGAAAGTTAGAATTCTTTAGCATTTCAAAGGAACATTCTGCAATTACAAGATTAGCATTGCTACAGATTTGAAGTTGCCAACTTCAACATCTACTTAATGTTCTTCTCCAATGGGACAATATTTTAAAATATTACTGGATCTGTTTGTTCCTTCCTGGTTACTCCTGTTACTGCCAACTGCAGCCAAGAGCACCCTTGCTTCAGGGAAAGGCAGTAGTAATGGCCTTTCATCAACAAAGGAGTCAGTGTTGAGCTTTGGACTTCCAAAACAGGCTCTTAAAATTCATTTCAGGGAAAATGGATGTGAAAGCCAAGATTTTTGTTAAGGAGATCCAGGCTTTGTTGAGAGAAGTGAAGATTTTTCTAAGATTCTAAGGGAAGAAAACAGCTAGAGTTTGGATTATATAGATAACCATGGAAGACATTATAGAGAGACAATGCAAGGCTGGTGATGTACTGTGATATATGGTGGTTTCCTGTGTCATCAGAGGGCAACAGGCAAAGCAAAACCAATCTAGAAACACGTCCTGGGCTTAGAGTGGAGACTTGAGGCTGTGGCAGAAGAAAGCTAGTGAAGGAAGACTGGGTGGGTGTGCCGAGACTTAAGTCAGGTGGGGATGAGGGCAAGGCAGAGAGAACGGAGATTTTCTGTGTTGTGGAAATCCTGGGGCCTAACCTGGGTCTCTGGAAGAGAGGTCTTAGACCTTATGTCTGGTTCTGCAGTGACTGTAGTCAAAGAAAAGTACCATGCTTAGTTAGAGCAAAACCTGCCCTGTCGAGTTTTCCCTCTACATAGCGTGGAAGATACCCAGAGACCCTAAGCACTGTCACTGAGAAGCTCAAATGCAGATGGACCCTAGAGCTGGGATACAAAGGATACTGTTCTTGAGCTACTTTGTGTCTGACCTTATACCCAGCTTGTATCTCAACCAAATCATTCAACTTTGTATCTATCAATCTGTTCTAGTTAAAGCTTTTGTTGCTGTGATAAAATACACAGGAGTACTTCATGACTTCAGAACTAGTACCTCTTGGGATACTCTTACACATGGCTGTGTTTGGCTGCCCCCATACAAATTACAGCCTTAGCTCCACTCTGGATCATTCCTTCTACGTGCTGTCCTTGAGGAAATACTCCTTGAAAAGAGCCTCTATAGGACTCTCAGATTTCTCTCTAAAACTTCATAGGTCAACCTCCTCCATCTGCACTGATCTCAGTATTATCTTCTACATTTCCATGACAGATTATGGAACTTTGAACACTCAATGACTTTTCTAGCCCAAAGTTCCAAAGTTCTGCACAACTTTGTCCTGTAAGAATGTGATTAGGTCTGTCACAACAATACCCCACTTCTGGTACCAATTTATGTTTTTATTGAGGTTTCTGTTGCTATGATAAAACACCACAATGATCGAAAGCAACTGGCAGAAGGAAAAGTCTCATTACTCTCCAGGTCATATTCTATCACTGACAGAATTTAGGAGATGAACTCAAAGTAAGACCTAGAAGGAGAAACTGAAGTAAAGGCTATAGAAGATCTCTGTTTTCTGGCTTGCTCAGCCTGATTTCTCATAGCAGTCAGGATCATGTGCCTAGGGGTGGCACTGCCGACAGTGGCCTGGGAGCTCCACATTAATTATTAATCAATAAAGCACCCACTAGATGTGCCTAATATTATGTAGGCATTTTGCCAGTTTAAGAGTCATTCTTCCCAAATTATTCTAACTTGTGTCAAGTTGACTTGAAACAAACCAACGTAGGGTCAAAAAGTCTAGACTGATCTTCATAGTTTTATTCCAAAAGCCTGGACCATAATTGAACTTCTGAGTGAACTTCTCAGTTGAACAAGCTAACTTTTGTGTAACCTGGAAGGAGTTAAAATTTTGCAGCCTCTTCCTCACTTTCTGATTATTCAATGTCCTATCTCTCTGCTCTGTGAATATTTATTTACAAGACACTTTGCACTGCAACTTTAGTGGTTTTGCTGAGATGTAATTTATATATCAAATATTAAGTTACTTTTTTTCTTAATAACCAGCATATTTTTCATTTGGAAGAGGAAACCTAGGAATAAAAGATGCAATATTTTGAATTAATATGTGTGACTCAAAGGTTAGTTGGGTTGAGGCTTCTGCTGTGGGATATGCTAAGGCTCCTCCTCAGCCTCTGGAGGCTTTTTGCAGAAATCATTATAAGGTAAACTCTTCTTTTGTCCATAAATCATACTGGCAGATATTGTCACCTCAGGAGACTGACTGAACTCTTCTGTGTGGTCTCCAAACTGCCACAACTACGGAAACCACTTCGAAGAGTACTGTACTGTCACTGTCTGTGAGGTAAGCAGTTGTACCTGGGACAGAAGCCACTGCCTGAGTTAGCTTTTCTGTTGCTGTGATTAGCCATTGACCAAATGCAACTCTAAGAAGGGAAGACTGGCTGAAAGGTTCCAGTTCATCACCAAGGGACGCCAAGGCAGGGACTCGGGCAGGAACTGCAGCAGAGGCCACAGGGGAACGCTGCTTGCTGATTTGCGCTCTGTGGCTTGTTTAATTTGCTTTCTTATGTAACCTAGGACCACCTGCCCAGGGTGGCATCCCTCACGGTGGGCTGGGCCCCTCCCATGTTAAGGAAGAAATGCTCCACAGACTTGGATACAGACAGTCTGACGGAGGCATTTTCTCCGTTGTGGCTTTTTCCCCCAGACAACTATAGCTTGTACCAAGTTGACAAAATGAATCAAACAACATGAAGTTAGCCAGCACAGCCAGAACATCAGAACTCTGTCACCCCCCTGTTCAGATACTGAGAGAAGGACTTTCTCCTGGTTCTGGGCCACATATTACTGCAGACTCCGAAGTCTTTGATGTAACAATTCCATAAGTTTCTAGATAACCTTTTTTTTTTTTGAACAGAGAAATGCTTCATATAGAATTCTGTTTGAACTCCGTCTGGCTAAGGCCTTAGCAAGCCCCTTCTCTCCTTTTCCGGATACCAAACAGCAGCAGACATGGAACTCCACCCGTATCAACAATCCTAATAACCCTAACAATGGACAAGCCTAACAAGCTGCAGGGGGCCGCTCACAGCCACAGCCGGCATTTCTTCCTTCCTCCAAATGTTATGTTTCAAGATATGGCATATGTGATGGACTAAAGAATTGAAATATCTGAGAAAGGAGTCTGTTTCTTCCCAGAAGACACAGGGCTACAACAGAGAAGGCAGACTACTTAGAAAAATGGAGACTGTGGATTATGTGTGAGAGCATTTCCTGGATGCTTGCCGCCAAGAACCCTCCTGCAGCTTTCCCTGAGGTACCTGGTGCCTGTCTTCTGTCTTCTTATGGATTTTAGCCACTGGCTTCATCATTTATTCCCTTCTCTTGGCTGTGTACTTCAGATATAAGCATCCTGTCTGTTTTCTGGATGAAGAGTTTGTTGTATGTGTGAATATGTTTTCTCCCTGCCCTTTTGCGCAACAACATAGACCAATCTTCAAGTGTCCAGACCAGACCAGACCAGACGCCAAATGATTATCACCCTTAATGATACCTAATAACTCCCAGTTTTATCCCAGAGATTAAGACAATTCTTTTGGGTTAGAATTTTAAATTTAGTGTTTAAATATAACTTGGCATTGTAGAAAAAGTCATGGAAGTGACCATGCAGTTCTAAACTGTAGATTTTGAAGTAGTTAACATTATAAATATACACAAAACTCATTTACATACACGAAGTTTTATATATACACAATGGCAGGGGATTAAAATCGGTTAATTCTTTCAATGTTAGAAGTTTAACATAAAACTCATATACAGGCGCTGTGGCACACATCTGAAATATCAGTAATTGGGATGCTGAGGCAGGAGGATAGTAAATTTGAAACTAGCCCAGACAAACTAGTCACACTTTGTCTCAACAAACAAAACAAAACAAAACAAACAAAAATAAAGATATTGTGACCACTTGTGTGCATTTAAAGAACTTTTTTCTTGAACTGCTTTAGTAATAAGGCGAATAGAAAACAGGAAAAATTTAAACCCTTTGTAAATCTTTTTAAAACGTTTAAATAAATTAGATCAAATATATATCAAATCATTTTACAATATATGCTTGAATATGCATAAAGACTTCTTGTCATTAATTTGAGAAATTTTCCTGATAGATGGTTTTTGAAGAGAGAGAGAGAAAGAGAGAGAGAGAGAGAGAGAGAGAGTATAAGAACAAAACAAGGCTTTGTATATCAGTCACAAGGGCTGATTTGTTTTTGAAGTGAGTTTAAGGAAGTCAAGAATCTTAAAACTTCATTTTATATAGTGTTTCATCAAATTTTATATCACCAAGTTTCTGCTTTTAGCAAATAAAATATGATCTTTGTTAACATTAATTAATCTATAAGGAGAGTTTCAGATTATGTAGAAAGGAAGAAAAACCATAAGGCCCATGTGATTGTAACTCATTCACTGGCCTTGTCTCCAGTAGGCCAGATACAAATTCCTCATTTACCACAAACCCCAAATGTGGGAAGAAGATAGCTGAGTCAACAGGAAATAAAGGAGACAACTCTCTAATTCTCTGTGGAGAATTGAAATGCTGCTGTCCCCACACAGAGACTCAGACAAGCCTTGGCTTTTAGGAGCCAGAAGCTGCCTGCTTCTGCCTTGCTCGGGCAGGGAGCACGAAGACACAATGGGGCTCATTATTGAAGGAGTTTATTTTCTGCACATAGCCTGTGACGTGCTCCTGCAGCATACGGGTGCAGCCATGGCTCAGAGTGCAAACACTGTCTGGTGTGTCCAGTTAAGGGTTTTAAGCGATAGGAATTCTAGTTGACTGACTAATAATCTTGCCCATCAATGAAATCAATAACATTATGATAAAGCTGGATCCAAGGTTTCAGGAACCCACTTCTATAACAGCTCACTAGTGTGATCCCCATGTCTCTGGCTAAGACTGCAGAATCAGAATTATTTTTCTTATAGATTCAGACACTCAACCACAGAGGTAAAATGATTAACCCAAGGTCAGAGATGCTTGATTCTCTCATTGCAAAGCAGAGCTGAAGCCTGAGATCTGCACACATGTCTGTCTCATCTCAGAGGCCCTTCCAGTGGCAACTTCCGGTCAAACCTCGAGAGTTTGGTTCTCTTGCTGTTCTAGAATGCATGTTTCTGGACGATGTTGTTCTTCTGCTAGGATCCTGCTTGCTTGCATTTCCAACAGTGATACAAGATGACAGAAACTGCCCACTTCCCCAGCATGTCTCCCTTGTATCTCATTTTGGTTCAGCGTACCTGTGTAGGGCATGTGCTTGAGTGCACGGGTGTGCAGGCTCTGACTCCAAAGCAGAGCTCTGGGTGTCTTCCTCCATTACTTCCTGCCTTAGTGCTTTGAGAGCCTGTCTTTTGCTGAACTGGAAGCTCTCTGTTTAGACGAGGCTGGGTGGATCCTTCTGTCTGCTCTGCACAATGCTGGGTCACAGCATCCACAGCTGTGCCTGGCCTTTTACATGGGAGCAGGGTGATGAAAACTCAAGTCCTCAGGCTTTCTGGGCAAGCGCTCTTGCTCACCAAGCAATCTCACCAGCCCCTGGATCGCCTATGTTCATCACTTATATACTTCCTTAGCTTTAAAAAAGGTTTGCTGTTTTATTTATGTGTCTCTGTGTGTTCGCACATGCACACAAATGCCTGAAGGCCAGAAGGTATTGGCTCACCTAGAGTTGGAGTTACAGATGCTGTGAGTGGCCAGATGTGGGGTGCTGTAAACCAAACTTGTCTCCTCTGGAAGAGCAGTAAGAACTCTAGACCACCAAGTCCTCTCTCCATCCCCTGTTTTCTTAGCTTTCATTTTTAAATTAGTATAGACTTGCAATAGCAGTACATACCCTAAGACTTCATTGGTAAAGTGGTCCACAGTATTTTCAGAAAGTATTGTGACTTTGGAAAAGGAAGAAGTAAAAAGCCACAGAAGATTGGCATCCATGTGTTACCATGGCAATGTTCTCAGTTGTGAGATGAGGATACTGAAAAAAAATCTTACTGGCAACTCACCAACAACTTGTTAAGGAAAAAAGCACATTATACATGGGTAAATCTACCTCTAAACTGCATTAAACTAACTAATAGTCAAGATTCATGTTACAGGGATTTTTATTCAGATCTAGGTATTGACTTATTTAAGGGCAAACGCCTTAGAGCATTATTAGAGAGCCTGTGGGTCTCAAAGTCTAGTCCCTAAAAAGCTTGGTTAGAATCTATGTGTGTGAAGTCTGTTGGACTCTGATACTTGCCTATTAACTTAATAATTAACTTCTATTATATGACCTATGGGTTTATTTGGCTTTGACATTGCAAAGAGTAGCTGATTATTGAAAGTTATTCTAAGAGGCTTTTCCAATCATCTCTACTCCTGTGGTCTGTAACCACGGGTTTTTCCACCCAAGCCCCAGTTCCCGAAAATAATGACTCTGAGCCTTAATTATTTACGAATAAATGCCCAGGCCATAAGCTTGGCCTTGTTCCTTGACTAGCTTATAACTTTATTCTATTATATCAATGTCATATGGCTGGTTACTTCTCAGTTTCATGCATCGGTCTCCTCAGAGTTCAGAGTGTTCCCTAGCCTGACTCTATCCCAGAGTCCCAGCATCTCCCTACAGGACCTCCTATCCCCTGCCTCAGTTAATAGACCACCAGCTTCTCATTGACAGGTGATGCTTCCAGACAGGACAGAAGGGATTCTCTCTACTATTGATCTTTCAAATTTTGGCAAAAATGAAGTTACTTCTGTTTTTTTCCTGGGGTCAGAATGCCTTCAACCTGAGGATAAACAACATTTTTTGGCAAAATATTGTAGCTGTCATCCATAAAGGTAGTTACAACATATCCACAATAATTTCTATATCTGCCACAAGTTCTTCTTGTGATATTGGGTTACTCTTGTCATTGGATGCACATTGCCTTCTAAGAGCCTGTTCTATGCATAGTCTGCCCATAAGAGTGTTCCAATGTAAGAACACTGAGCATGGATAGGCTCCTTTGAGAGACACTGGCCCCTGAACAATGTTAAATGTGGAAGTAAATGGGTTTTCTCCCCTAATAAGTGCCCAGAAGAAAACTTTAAAGGTTTTAGGGACCAAGTTTAGTTGTAGGTAGAACTTTTTCTAAAAGTTTCAAAAGAAAGTCAAGCCAAGATGTGTGGGTCATCATGTCACCAAACTCCCATGACTTATCCAGAAAGGAGGGGGCATGGAGAGCTGGCCAGATAAGAGGCGAGCCGGCCCTTCCTCTGCCTGTGTGGGCCGGCTTACCCTGTTGCCCAACGTTTGCTTTGGTTAGAGGAACAATCACAAGTAAAAAACACTGTAAATCTGGCTTCACTCTGGTAAACAGAGGCAACATTAATGCAAAATGATAGTTCTCATAAAATAGAAGACAGCGTGTCACCCTTAAACATGTTGGCCTTTGATTGTTAGACTGTTTAAGGTTGATATACTAACCAAAAATATAAAATGCCAATACTTTGTATTTTGAAGGCTGATTTTAGAAACCCCAGTGCAATGAACAAATCATATTGATCACGTGAATGATTATAAAGAGATGGAGAATAAGAAAATGATCTCTCTGCTTCGATTAGAAATCAACCATTGATAGGGCTAGAGAGTTGGCTTAGCTGGCAAGAACCTTGACTGCTCCTGCTGAGGACTTGGGGTTTGTTCTCTGAGCTGACATCAGGTGGCTCACAGCCAACTGTAAATCTAGATCTAGGGGATCCTGCACCCTCTGATCTCCATGGGCACCTGCATGTACATGGTACACATAAACTCACACCAGGGCACACATTAAAAAAAAAAAAATCCTAAAAAAAAAAAATCCTTCAATATTTGATCCTATGAAATTTACACTGTAAAAATGGGCACAGCCATTAAACGATAGACTTCACCATTGCTAAACTATAACTATGGAATCTAAATATTTGTAACACAGGTACATCAAATTATATCTATAATCGTAACAGTCAGGAACTCAGGAGACTGAGACAAAAGGATACTTCCAAGTTCCAGGAACACCCCCTGCCCCAGTTCATTCCATGGCTGGGCAGAAGCAATCCCGGATTATTCTATGCTAATATTCAATGTTAGATAAATAATGATTAATTATTAAAAATAAATATATAAATATAAAAATTATTATTATAAAAATAATAATTGTTCTAATAATGACGGATATGTCATTAAGAGTTGTAAGATTAAACCTAACCTGTTCATGAGAACCACTTTGGTTGTCTCTGTCAACAGGACATCCACTAACATTTCTTCTGACGATAGTCTACAGGTGGTATTTGTGTTTACAAGGGAGGGGAGTCCAGGTGTCTTGGCCCAGTGTCTGCCCCACTCTGCTACAGCTGCACTGGAGGATGTGGTTTTGTTGGGCCCAAGGTAGAGGCGTATTATTGTGTGTAAGGTGTAATTGGGTATTGCTTCCTGCCTTCAAAGCATAATCTTTACAGTTTTTCACCAGACAGATTGGGGGAACTGAGTAAGGATAGTAAAGAGAGAACACGGCAGACCGTGTGTGACAGTAGAGCACAGTGTATGGCAACATGTGTGCTTGGAACATACCAGAAAACATGACATGCCCTGAGTTAGGATCTCCTTGCTTCTGTCGTGTTGTGCCTGATGAACGTTAAACTGGCTTGACGATTCTCTTTATCAAAGGATGCGGTTTCCATAGGACCGTGGGAAGAGTAATCTCTCTGCTCTCACATTGGCTGAAAAGGAGCAATTGTTAGGCTGAGAGAGAGTCAGTCAGTACCTAGAAGGTCCCTGTACCCATCGTTCCCTTCCCCTGCTCAGTCTTGCTGAGTCTACAGTGTGTGGAGTGGGGCAGAGGTGTGTGTGTGTGTGTGTGTGTGTGTGTGTGTGTGTGTGTGTGTGTGTGTAGGGTGAACTGACCTGCAGACATATTATATCTTTTGCCTTTCTTTAGATCCTGGGGAGGGCGGGGAAAGGCTGTTTGGAGGGCCAGGGAATGGAGCTCAGCACACAGAATGCTGTTATGCTAAATCTTCAAGCCTTGCCTAGACTGGGGTAAGAGTTAGAGTCAGGGCAATGAAAAGGTCTAGTTGCCAACTGCGCCCTCCTCCAAAGCGCTCTGCTGACTCTCCCTGCTCAGTCACCCCTTTGTTCACTTCCTATATTTTCACTCAGATGTGGTTTAGTGTTTTCTTTCCAAGGCATATTTTGCATGGAAGAATGCTTTCAGTGAGCTGAGGCCCTAATTGCCAAATAATGGTTGCCAAAACATGTTATTTTGGCTCGAGATGGTACAGAGCAGGAGGCAGTTTCCCCTCCTGAAAAAAAAAATCCTTCCTCAGCAGCCCAAAGGCCATTTGCAAGCTCTCAACATGCAGCCTTCCGCCATGCCACCGTGCGTCCTTCAGTGGGTGAGGGTGACCACGGTCTCCAGTCGTTCACAGCCTCCCCGAGTCTCTTCTGGTGTCTGAGGAGGGGCCCGTCTCCCTGCCTGGCCTTTGGCTGTGGGCGCTGGGCTGAAGGAAGCCGCCAGGACTTGTCTCCTCCCCGGCCCCGCCAAAGGCTGCCTGCTCCACCACCCGGCGAGTGTTCCCACCCGGCGTGCTCTCCGAGCGAGCGGCTGCCAGCTAACTGCAAACACAAGCCGCCCAGCAAGCACGGGGATTCCAAATAGAGACAAATCTGGGGCCCCAGGGGGAAGCTGGATGGAACTGATCAGTATGAGAGATATATCACTGCTAATTAAGTCCGGATCCCCTGGCTCCACTTGAAACAAACCAGGGAGGGATCAGGTTTTGAGAGCAGGTGCTGACTGGCTGCAAAAGAGGAGTCCATCACTTGAGGAAAAGGTTCTGCGGGCAGCCATGGGGGGATGGAGGTAGAGGGGGGCACAAGGGGACAGCGACCAGGAGCCCAAGGCTGTTAGGAGAAATTTCATTACCGGACAGAGAGCCACGAGATTGGACTTTGTCTTAGGACATAAAGGAACTTGTGGAAAAACAACCCTTTAAAACCAAAAACCAAAACAACAACAAAACAAAACAATAAAACCTATTGCTGTAAGCAAGAACTCCGTGCCTGCCCGTTTTCTTTCTTTCTTTTTTTTTCCTTTTGATAGCTGACTTACTTTCTTCTCAGATGGACAATGGAGTTAATTTAGAGGCGAGTAAACACTTTCCTGGAGACGCCAGAAGCAATTTCATTAGGATCCAGACAATATGGGATTTGTTGAGACTCAGATGCTGGTCCAGTGTGGGCCCCAAAGCCACCCACCCACCCGGCTGCCTTTCCCAGACTGCTGGAGAAAAACCTATTCTGAGTACCAATGAGTAAATAAACTTAACAGCATATACTTCAGGGAAGGAAGTGTGACAGTTGCATTCACGAAGAGGAAATACGTTTATAAGGATCTAGACAGCATACGCTTTAAAAAAAAAAAACCCAAAAAATAAAAACCAAAAAACCCCAAAACAACAACAACAACAACAACAACAACAAAAACCACTGATAGAGCCAACCTGGATTGTCAGTGGTCTCATTTGAGGGCTCTGTCAATCAATCCACAGTGATTCTATGAGGAGTAGGTGTGGCTTAGAAGGTTACAATGACCAGAGATTTGAATGTCGACAGAGCCCATCTCTTCCAGCCATGATGTCCCCTTTCCCCTGAGCTCCAGATTACTATAAAAATAAAACTGCTTTTTAGATATCAAATACATTGAATGAATGAATGAATGAATGAATGAATCTTGTGATGTTGAAGATTAGTCTTGCTGTGACCTGAGAAATTCTTCTAATATCTGCTAAGTCTAGTATTCTGAAGATCTCCTACTTAGGGAGACAATATTTGTGCTGATTTTAGAAACATTATTCTGAGGATCTTCCTTTGGTCTGTATGAGGAATGCTCTTAATCTTGATAGCATCGGGCCACATCAGGCACATTTTTAAGAACCTGAATGCAAGTTGGCTGAAGTTGCCAGCAGTGACTCCAGGAATCATTATCAACATAATTTTCTTTTTCTTATGACATGTGATCTTTTCCCTCTCTTAACACCCTGGTCTTCTGACTATTCTTGCTCTTGGAAACTTCTTACTCTTGCTCTTGCTTTTGAGTTCCGTCCCTAGACTCTGAGCTGAGGGTTTCTCTGGATCATATTCTCTGTTTTTCATGCTCCTTATTAGTTTTATAGAAATAGAGCTGAGTGCATCCTTGTCTGTGGATTGTGGACATTATTCAGGCCTAACAAAGAAGAACTGGGGTACTTGTTAGCACCCCAACTAACCTGAAAAGGACCCAGAGGTAAGCGTTTACAGAGTACTGCTGTGTATGAGAGGCATTGTCTCATGAATGGTTATGAAGAGAAAGAAGTACCTGCCATGGTGGTGCCTAGTGCTTTCCTGAGAGGAGAAGGAGTGGACACGGAGGTTGAAGCAGAGTTGGAAAGGCTCAGGGGAGGGTTTCATGGCCTGTTTTAGCTCTAGCTGTCCCTGCTGGCCCACATTCCACTGTTCTGTTTGTCCTCCCCAAGAACCTGACACTTGGTTGTGACTCTTGCTGCCCCAATGAAGAAGCCCCGTGGTTTTTAGTCAACTTGGTTTTGCCAGAAGGCTTTACCAGTGGCTGGAACACAAGTAAAAGGGAGAGCCTCAGCTAGTGCTGGATCTGTTACCGCAACCCCACTCCCCAATCTACCGAGGATGGCTTTTGCTGGGTTTAATTGTCTTTTGGACACGTGGATTCTTTTCTGTTTTGTTTTGTTTTCATGACAGGGTTTCTCTGTGTAGCCCTGGCTGTCCTGGAACTAGCTCTGTAGACCAGGCTAGTCTTAAACTCACAGAGATGTGCCTGCCTCTGCCTCCCAAGAGCTGGGATTAAAAGGTATGTTCCACTACTGCTCGGCCAGCCGTATGGATTCTTGCAAAAAGATTTCCTG
>JADRCD010232292.1:0-25755 GCA_019843815.1 Montemys delectorum
GGCCTCAGCCCTTCTGGAATGAGCTGCAGAGCCAAGGCCACATAGGCAGCCTGGCATTCCAAACCCAGTGGCATCTTCACGGAGGGGACCTGATGGCTCATTGTCACGGTGGCGCTGGGTTTGATTTTTTTTTTTTTTTTTTTCTGTTCTGCACTGATGAAATCCCCATGTCTGCCTCTCTTTCTCTCTTGCTTTGCAGAGCTGAAGTGGTATTAGGGAACATCATTAAGAAGAAGGGATGGAGGTAATTATCCGGTTCTCTGTGGTCTGTCTCCAGGGCACACAAGGAGGGCTGGGGGTGGGGGCAGGATGCAGTGTAGGAGAGGCAAATGCACGCTGGGGTTCCTGGCTAGGGTGGGCAGGCCCTCTGTCTGGGACAAGCCTGGACTTGGATGGCCCTGCAGTGGGAACCATGAGCATTTGTGGATTGCTCTTTCCTGGTTACCACAGGAGTGATCCATCAGCCCCTTGCATGTTTTTTTAATTGCCTTTTATCGTTACATTTATGTATTTACATGTGGGGGGTATGTGGCACGTTGTACAGGCTCAGGGTATCAAGCTTGACAGCACATACCCTTCCTCACTGAGCCAGCCCACCAGCCCCTTTTCTTCTTTTTCCTTCACTTTATTTTTATGGAAAAGTTAAATAGACTGCAAGGACCAGTGGTAGGCAGGAACAAGAGTACTGCTAGGAATGTCAGTAGAGTGCTCACCAGCCATGGGTTCAATTCCCAGCACTGCATAAACGAGGTGGCATGGTACAGGCACACGGTAATCCCTATCCTCAGAAGGTAAGAAGCAGAAACCGGCCACTCAAGGTCACCTCAGCCACGTGAAACCCTGCCGCCATGCACACAGAAAGTACTGCCCGTGACCTCCTTCTTCATCCAAAGCCTCGGGTCACACGGTTTCCTCCTGCAGAAAGGGAGGGCTTCTCAGAACAGAAGTAGCCCCTGTCCCTCCAGAGGGAGTGGGCCTTCACACCACAGTGAGCAGCATGCTAGCAGCTAAGACTGGGGTACCAGAGTTCGCCATGTCCCTAAGTCGGTGCTCAGTTCAGTCAGTTCTCTGAGACAAAGGGATTCTTCTTGTGATTGGTCCTAGCCCTCCCTCAGACACACAGACACACACAGACACACACAGACACACACACACACACACACACACACACACACACACATACACACACACACACACACCTTTGACCTGCTTTACTCACAGAGATTCATGGGGGGGCGGGGGCGTCCTTCAGCCAAAGTGAACTGCACATGAGCATTCCCAGGTGGTAGCCTGGGCATGACAGGTCATGTGAAAGCCTTTGACTCTCAGCTGGACCCCCACCTTCTCTGCCTCAGCCAAGGACCTTCAGGAGCTCACTGTCCCCATCTGTAAAGGGACCAGTATGGGAGTGGGAGGGAGGCTGTCTAGACCTGAAAGTCACCAATCTAGCCTGGCAGGACTGTGCTAGACCTGGCGGGGTGGCAGGGCTCAGCACCCAGCTGTATCACGCCCCTCGGTGCTTAGAAAGTGATGGAATTCAAAGGCAGAAAAATGGGAACCTGTCTTAGTCGCTGTCCCATTGCTGTGAGGAGAGCCTGGAAGACCCCAGCACCCAGGCCACAGTGTTGGGAGCTTGGCCACATTTAGTGGGGAGATCCAAACCCTGGCACAATTCAGGAACGCTCCCACGTAACACGCCCACGTAAGAGAGCAACCCCCAGGTAAAGGCTGAGGGAAGACAGCAAGGGCCAGCCAGCTCCAGTAACACCTCCCTCTCCTCTGCCCTGCAGGCGGTCCAGTCTTGTCATCACCACCAAGATCTTCTGGGGTGGAAAGTAAGTGCAGGGATTGCAGTGTTCCCAGAGGTGGCAGCTCACTGCAGCCGGGCTCCTGTGGAGACGAGGGTGGGGCCAGGGTCACACCAAATCCTGGGGAGGGAGGGCATGTTGGCTTCTGCACAGCCAACGGCAGACTGGCACCCACTCAAGTCTGGGGACCGTAGCCATTGATGTAGTCCCAAACCACAAGCAGCTTTGGCAGAATTTGTCTGTTACTCAAACCTTGCTTAATTTTTATTATTTCTACTTACATGATGACTTTATAAACATGCGAGAAAACTGGAAATGGTGAACTGTCTAAGCCACCTTAGAGTCCCTGTATCACTCACTCTGCCTATCTTCTCTGTAGGGCAGAGTTCATCTCATGGGGCTTGTAAGGATGACTTCTAGACTGAGAAACAGGCTCAGCGAGAAGAGGGTCTGCCAGGCATGCATGAAGGCCTGTGCTCCTCATAGCCAGCAAGCTAAGTGTGCTGGTTCACACCTCTAATTACAGCACTGCAGAGGCAGGGGAAGCAGAAACTGAAGGTCATCCATGGCTATGTAATAAATTTGAGGCTAGCCTGGGACACACGAAACCCTGTCTCAAGAAAAGAAAAGAAATTTTAAAAACATACTACTCGTTCTTAACTTTTAAAAAATTCTGTAACTGGGCTTATATCTGCAACCCCAATACCTGGGAAGCTGAGACAGGAGGATTATGAATTTGAGGCCACCATGAGCTAAGTATTGAAAAACTATCTCAAGAAGCGTACGTAAATAAATCCAAGCTGGGCAGCGAGGTGATACTGAAAACCAGAGCCCTCATCCCCACGCCACCCTGGGGGCGGCATCTAGGAGTCCACCTGAGCCCATAGTTGTCACCCACAGATGTCGAATTTCCTGACCTGCTTTTTTTCCTGGCATGGTATCATAAATACTATCCCCAAACCAAGTGCAACATCTCCCGCCCTGTTGGCCTGTTTTTCAGGGCGGAGACCGAGAGAGGCCTTTCCCGGAAGCACATAATTGAAGGTGAGGAGGGGGAACTCTAACCATGGTGTCTCCAGCACGTGAATAAAGCTAAGCAGCGTAGTAGCCCACCCTTTTCTTCATCGACCCAGCCTAGGCCTCGACCCTGGGGTCCACGGAGCCCTCCTTTGGCCATTCCCTTCTGCTCCAAAAAGATATGAGGTGCGGGGGGGAGGGGGGACTGCAGGGGGACCCACTACTGAAAAAGGCGGCTTCGATGAACCTGGACGGAGCTGGCCAGATTTCAGGGCAGGCTGGGGTGTGGTGGCTGAATGGTCTTGGAGAGAGCTATTGCCTCCCTGAGCTTGTGTCAAAGAGTCTAGGAAGCAGGGGTGTGAGGGCATATCCCCCACTCAGGGCTGCCGGAAACAACAGACGTGCAGCCCGTAGTAGGGGTGGCTGGATGAGGGCTCTGCCTCTCGCTAGCGTCACGTTTACTCCAAGTAATGAACATCGTGATGGGAGCCTTGGTACCTGGCCCTCCCACCTCAGACCCAGCCTTCACCCCCGTTGGCAGCTGTGGGTTGGTGATTTGTGTGTGTCCAACACGGGCAGCCTTTTGTACAGTAGAAAATACTGCTCCCTCCTTGTGTGGTACCATGGCCAGCTCTGCCTGTTACTACACAGACCACCAGGTCCTGAGAGTGGCCCAAAGCACATGTATCCATTTGGTCTCGGGACATTTGGCCTGCGCTCTTCTGACATCCTCTGGAATGGCCAGGGTGCCTACTCCCTCTAGGACACACCTCATGTCTTGGTATCTCCTTGAGACACTCACCTGCCCTAAAGCTCTACATAACAGGAGCCTGCCCTCATCCCTCCCTTTCCCCCTGAGCCAGGCCCTCCCCAGGGAGGGTCTAGAAGCACAAGCAGCTGACCCTTCCTGTTCTTCTCCCAGGATTGAAAGCTTCTCTGGAGCGGCTGCAGCTGGAGTACGTGGATGTGGTTTTTGCCAACCGCCCAGACCCCAACACACCCATGGAAGGTAGGTCAACCAGTTATGCCCCTAGCCAGTTTATGCGAGCAGAGCCAGCTGCTCTGAGGTTCTGGTGACTGTCAAGCACACCCACCCACACCGGGCACTCAGGACAGAGGTGGCCAGGTCCCTGGGTGGAGGAGGGATGGCCCCAGGCCTTGATCTCATTCTGCGAGCTGGCTGTGTTCAGGACCTCTCCCCTGGCTTGGTTCTCTTTGCCCAGCAGTTGGTATTTCACACAGCAGTGTCTGTCGGGGACCACCGTACTCTTTTATTCTGGTTCCCCCGGGAGGGCTTAGAGGTATTCTGCTCTAGTGGGGTCTTATTGCCTGAAGGAGACTGAGCACTCAGTGTTTGAAGAGCCGTCTGGGTTTCAAACTCAGTGTTTGAAGAGCCGTCTGGGTTTCAAACCGTTAGCGTTTATTTATTCCCTTGACTCACGGTCCCTCCATCTCTCTCACCTGCTGCCTCGGCATCTTCTCATTTATGCTTCACTGCTTCTGGGATTCGGGAGGTTAAGTTGAACTGGTTATTTTGTCTCCATTTGCTTTTATATATATACCATACTTGTGTGTGTGTATATATATCCTTTCTTTTTAGCAGAACTCTGTTCTGTGCGATGATTTGTGCCCTTCTGTCCCGCCCTTTATCATACCAGGCCTCTGTGTTCCCACAGCGATAAACTCTGGTCTCTTTAAACCTTTCTTTTATCAGCAGGGGACCCATTTAGTTCCTTCAAGTCACGGACATTCATCATTGAAGGTACACAGTACCCTCAGCCAACTATTGACTCTCTGTCCGAGCTGCATTTTATGAGACAGTACTTTTATTCACGACGCTCTGTCCCCCCATGACAAACTTCTCCATAAAATGCATAAGGGGTGGGGACGTGCCCAGTGAGGACATGGTGCAAGCAAAGAGAAAGCAAAATGGCATCGGAGCCCCTTGCTGTCCATCCGTGCTGCCATCCCCATCCTCTCCCTCCTGGTGTGCATGCCCCCCGCCCACCCCACCCCTCGCTCCATGCTTGAGGTGCCGCGACCTGCGGCTGGCTTTCTGCTGGGGTCTTCTCTTGATCTGAGGATGCTCCAGTCCCTGCCTGGGAACTTGATCTTGGGTGATAGGGTTGGGAAAGACCAGGTTTCCAGAAGGGTCCTGGGACCCCTAAGACGACCCAGTCTCTCTCATAGCTCACACTTAAGCTCTAGCCTCCAACAGAGGCACAGAACACCAGCCAACAAGCTGCCCCATCTACCGTGCTGGTTCTCTTTGAGCGCCCTAGCTCTGTGATCACTCATGGATGCTCACTTAGCAGTCAGGATACTCCATAGAAATGGAGTGATTCTCTTCCTTGGAGAATATGTCTGTGAGCTGGCATGATGCTAAGGCCCAGGGCTTCCTGGTGCCGTGCTCGGTATCTGCCCCCCACAATCAGCGAAGGGCCCAAGAACTCCACTTCAAGGACGGGCTTCTGTCTCCCTAGGAGCTGGGCAGCGTTCCACACTGGAAGGGCATCTGCCTGCCACCTGGTGCTGCCACCTGACCCCTCCTATGTATTATTTGTGACACTACAGAGATGCCCTGGGTTTTGGCTGCAGCTGGAAGAAGCTGGCACCCCTTGC
Source organism: Montemys delectorum (assembly GCA_019843815.1). Classification (NCBI taxonomy): domain Eukaryota; kingdom Metazoa; phylum Chordata; class Mammalia; order Rodentia; family Muridae; genus Montemys; species Montemys delectorum. Next base: position 5,448 of record JADRCD010232292.1, read on the forward strand.
TTCTGTCCAGCAGTATTAATTATTGAGGTGAAAGACAGTCGTCCCTAAGGGTCACTGTTTCAAGGTCCATTGACATGCCGGTGTGGGTGCACAGTGCTCCCGAGCATGTGTCCAACATCTAGCCTGCCTCTGCCCACATCCCCCAGGTGCCTAGGCTCCCCTGCCCCTCAGGACAGCCAGTCACACCTGGTGCCAGACTGTCTCCATCTCTCTCACTGCATGGGAAGCGCAGAGTGCAGATCCCTTGACCGTGATCCTCATAACCATGACCAGACCGAGCTCGGGGGAGGCTGGGGAGAGGGACTGGTGTGAGCTGTCTTCTTGGCTTCCCTGTCTCCGGCATGTGGACCTAAGCCTTGGCTGAAAGGAGTAGAGGAACCATACTGCATGGTCTGGGGCCCCTCCAAGAGTGTTTCTAAAAATCTTAACAAGGACAGCCCGTCGAGGAGCCCGGGCACCATTGAGTAGGTCCCAGGACCCTCTCCATCTCCTGAAAGCATCCCAATCAGGCATTGACTTCTTCTAGATGTAAAATATGTCATTTAAAGCCAGTGATTTAGGAAAAGTCCCAGAAGACGCAACCTCTCTCCTCATATGTCCCTTACCTAGGCAGGGCAAAGACTCCAAAGAGCCACAGTCCCTGGCCTCAGAAGACAGGCAAGGGCAGAGTTGCCCTGTGGGGGCAGAGTGAAGTGTGACTTCCCTGGCATTCTGGGTGAACTTACTGGGACCTCTCTACCAGAAGCCACACAGCCTCAGGACTAGATGTGAGGGTGCTCTGGATTCCACCATGAATAGACCTTGCCCAAAGACGTATAGGGACCCAAAATGAGTAAGAAGTAAGATTCCCCGAAACAGGGCAGACAAGGTGCCAGCACTGTCCCCATTCGAGGAGGCAGTGACTCCAGTGCCCTTTGAAGGCAGGCTCCCAGAACAGCTCTGGCATTTTCTTCTTCCCTTCTTCCTCCCCTCCCTTCTCTTGAGGTCCCTGCATTCGAAGCTGAGGCAGATGTTACTGCTATGATTTTAGAAACACTTGCCCCTCTCCATTCCTACCCTGCCTTTGGCTGTCAACCTTGCAAGCACTGTATCAGACCTGCGGGGAATCCATGGAGCCAGCCCTCACCCCACCAGAGCCACCTTCTGTTTTAACAACCAACACATCCCTAAGAGGCAAAACAGTGAAGGTAGAAGATCTCCATGTGTGGCAGGGTTTTTAAGCCAGCTCATAGGGCCATCCCTGATAATGGCTTCTGCTGCGACCTTTTCCTACATGTGTATAATGCATTTCAACCACACTCCCCCCATCGCCTTCTTGTCCTCCCACCCTGGTGATCCCTTTCTTCTCCCAGTCCCCTTCTTACTTTCAACTGGCAGATTTTATGCCCCCCAAACTCTTGACTCTAAGGAAGATTGCGTTGTTGGGGTGGAAAGCGTCCCCCTCATGCCCTAGAAGAAGATGGGAGGGTGGTATTCAGTCGTTTACTGCTTGGGATGTTGTAAGTCTGGCTTTTGTGGAACCCTACAGTTATTTGCTCCAGACCTTGACCCCTTACAGAAGGACAATCAAATGCCCCCTCCCCCTTCCTCCTCCCCTCCCCACCTGTTGCTCTGAGAATAGCATATACTGAGGGAGACTCCAGCCTGGGCACGCACAGTCTCTTCTGGCTCCCCAGGCACTCAGACAAGAAGCCCCAGCCTCAAGGGCCTGCCTTTGTCCCCACAGACACCAACCCTCCTGCCCTCTCCGAAGTCCTCAGGCACCCAGGGGGACCTGCAGAGCTGCATCTGCAAACTTTGATAACGGCACTGCCATGGCCAGGCCAAGACCACCGTAGCCTTCATCCAGCTGGTCCCTCTGAGTGACCAGGGTTCCCATTTCCTCATTCGAGAGTCTAAGACCCACTCTTGGGCTTCACCTTCCCTTTCTGTAGCTAGCCACGGAGACGTCAGTCTACCTACCTGTAAGCCTTTCCCAAGGATCCAGGCAGGCCTCACCTTGTCAGAAAACTTGTCTTCGGGACTTCTGGTCTATTTTCTTTTCTCTGGGAATCTCCCCTTCCCAAGACCCACCCCCAATTCCGGGAGCCAGGAAGTACACTGCTTGCAAGATGCCTTGGCAGCCTGCTCCCGCCTCCTGGCACCCCACCTGCATCTGCAGACTCTTCCCAGGCTGGCCTTGAGCCCCAGCTGTCCCAAACAGTCTCCCTTCTCTCTCTCTCTCTCTCTCAGAGACCGTGCGGGCCATGACCCATGTCATCAACCAGGGGATGGCCATGTACTGGGGCACATCACGCTGGAGCTCCATGGAGATCATGGTAGGGTGACGTCCGTGTGTCCACAGGTGTGGGGTTTTTGTGGGAGGAGAAACCAAGACTCGGGCACATGTGCACGGCCGGGGCGTGGTTGGCAGAGTCGTGGGTCTCAACTTGACTCACAGGGACACATGGGCCTGCATGGATGGCTTGCCCGCTGAGACTGAGTTTCCAGAACTGTAGAACAAGCCTGCTGGCAAAGCTTACCCTCATGGCCAGCTCCGAGGCTTCTGGAGAAAACCCATAGGAAACCTTAAACATGGTCTCAGAGCCTGAGCAAGCCCGAGCATCTCTGCTGATTGCCACTCGCTGGGGTGTTCTGTTAGATTTGAGGTTTAACCTCTACAGTGCCACAGGAGGTAAATGCTGATGTTGCCCTGTGTCTCAAATGGGGAGGTCAAGGATGGGGGTGAAGTCTCATGCTTAAGGTCACACTGCCTTAGTTCAAGACTGATACCCAGATAATGCCAGTCAGAGCCCGGCCTGTCTTTGAAAATAACCAACCCAGCTGCTAGGACCCAAATTTCTATTAATCCATGGTTGCTCCCTTTATCCATATTCTCAGAAAAGCACCCCAATCATCGTCCTCTTCTTCCATGGGAGCTGTCAGAGGCTAGAGCAGCCCCTGGGAGCCGTCATCAGAGACTAGAGCAGCCCCTGGGAGCCATCATCAGAGACTAGAGCAGCCCCTGGAGCTGTCAGAGACTAGAACAGCCCCTGGAGCCGTCAGAGGCTAGAGCAGCCCCTGGGAGCCATCATCAGAGGCTAGAGCAGCCCCTGGGAGCCATCAGAGGCTAGAGCAGCCCCTGGAGCCGTCAGAGGCTAGAGCAGCCCCTGGGAGCCGTCAGAGGCTAGCAGCCTATGTCCCTAGGCATTCTCTGGTTCCCAGGAGAGTCAGCAGGATGTCCCTGTTGACAGAGACACTGAAGGGAGTGGGCAGATGAAGAGGCTGCCTTCCTTCTGCAGCCTGGGGGCAGAGGGATAGCCTCCTGACCACCCCGCCTCCTCTCCACAGCTCGACTTACCCCGCCCATGCCCGGTATCCCAGCATTCCATAGCTGTAGCTGCAGTGAATTGCAGTTTTACCCTGTGATGGCAGGAAATTCGGGGGGGGGGGGGGGGGGGGCAAATCCTGGGGACTTGAAAAGACCTCGGCATAACTCAACTTTTGAGTGCATTCTGGAGACTTTGTCAGGCATCTTGCTCTGACTGCCCACAGCCAGGACTCAGAAAAATCTGAGTGTCATTATCCCATTTTAGAGATGAGGAAGCTGAGTCTCCCTAAGTGGCCAGTGTGTCCCCCACCATACAACTGTCTACAAACAGTATCAAGCTCACCCTATCCATGGAATTTGAAAGAGCACCTTCAAGCCAAGGTCCCAAGTGGAACTTGGTCCCAGGGCTAGCAGATAGAGCTGCTGTCTCCCAAGGGAGCACTACCTTTATGGTCAGGGCTACAGGGCAACAGACATGCTATGCAGCTGGCAGATTGTGAGTGCCAGTCATAAGCCAGGCTCAACTGGAAGGGCTACAAATACCTTGACTCATTGGAACCATATGACATATAGGGAAACTGAGGCAGGAGTGTTCCCATTTGCCCCGGCCCCAGGCGTCACTACATTGTGACTCCTCCAAGGACCATTAAGTCTTAGGATTCCAAAGCCCACCCTCTTCCTGGCTCACAGGGGACTGCCGAGGACTCTCAGGAAAGCTGGGGGGCATAGTAGAGGGAGCAGCAAGTCCCAGAGGCCCCAGGTCTGCTCATGGCAGTGGTCTGCTTCCACACCACAGGAGGCCTACTCCGTGGCTCGGCAGTTCAACCTGATCCCACCCATCTGCGAGCAAGCCGAATATCACATGTTCCAGAGGGAGAAGGTAGAGGTCCAGCTGCCAGAGCTATTCCACAAGATAGGTGGGTACCGTCCTACCTTGCCTTCAGCCAGTCCGCACCTCCCCTCAGGCCCTAGCTTGACCTCACCTGCTCTCTCTTGCTCTCTCAGGAGTAGGTGCCATGACCTGGTCCCCTCTGGCCTGCGGCATCGTCTCAGGAAAGTATGACAGTGGGATTCCACCTTATTCCAGGGCCTCCCTGAAGGTGAGCACAGCTGTGTGCAGGCAGGAGGGGTGCTGCTGGCATAAGAATGTGGATACAGGCCCTGGGGAAGCAGGCCCACGAACTGCTCCCCTACCTTGGCCTCTTCCATGGTTTGGGTATTCACAGTTTCAGGCTGGTCCACTAATGTGTGGTATGTCCCCTCCCCATGATTGCCCCACACTCCCATCTCAGAGACCACGGACAAAGCTTAAGAGTTGGCCCAAAGTCCAATCCTGTCCCCTTGCTGAACACCCAGGAAGTGTGAGAATGTTCATATTTGGGAGCCAAGAGCCCTAGACCCCAATCTTAGGTCTCACGGTCTCCCCAGCCCGCATCCTTGGAGGCTCCTTAGGAACCAATGGTGGGCAGCCTGTGCCTCTGTCTCAGGGTTGGGTCAGTCCACCACAAACCTTTTCCATCATGATTTGGAAGGATCTAATTCTGGCCCAGGACAAGCATGAGGCCAGGGAACAAAATTGCAGGGAAGGAGCCTCTAGAGGAAACAGCTGCCTGCATCTGGAGGGCCAGAGATCCTCCCTTACCTGGGCTTTCCCCTTCCCAGGGCTACCAGTGGTTGAAGGACAAGATCCTGAGTGAGGAGGGGCGTCGCCAACAGGCCAAGCTGAAGGAACTGCAGGCCATTGCCGAGCGTCTAGGCTGTACCCTACCCCAGCTGGCCATAGGTAATGGGCTCTGGGTACAGTTGTGAGACACTTGTTCCTGGGGTCCCTGAGGGCCTGAGCCATACCTTCCCCAGCTGTCTTCAGGTACTTGTCTGGCTACACTGAGGGGCCCTGGAAAGAAAGAAAGGTAGGGACCTCTGGACAGCACCCCTATGATGGTCAGGGTGAGGACTCTCAGGGGCAGAGTTGGACTCCATGTCTCTTTAAGAGCCTAGACCACCAGCCTAGACCCTCGGGCAGCTAGCCAGGGGTCATGAAGGATAGAAGGAATCTTTGAACACTTGGCCACCTCTCCAGCAATACCCCTGGGGCAAACTCTCGCAGTACTGCTGAGCGTTTCAAGCACCCTTGGACCCCAGACAAGAACTGAAGTACCTTTGCCCAGGCAGGCCCAGGCAGGCTCAGGCAGGCTCAGGCAGGCTCAGGCAGGCTCAGGCAGGCTCAGGCAGGCTCAGGCAGGCTCAGGCAGGCTCAGGCAGGCTCTGCAGAGAGCCCTGCCCTCATCTCTGGTCTTGCTGCCCACAGCCTGGTGCCTGAGGAACGAGGGTGTCAGCTCTGTGCTTCTGGGTGCTTCCAATGCAGAACAACTTATGGAGAACATTGGAGCAATACAGGTGAGATTGGGGGCCTGCTGGGGGCTCAGGTAGCTCCAGGCTTCCTGGAGACACACAGCTTCACTGGATACCCTTCCAGGAGTACAGGGCACACAGGGATGGCAGCGAGCCCTGCTTCTGCAGAGCCGGTCCTCACAGAACCAGACACAAACATGACTGGGTGTGTTGAGAGAGCCACCACTGTGAGCGGAGAGGCCAGAGCAGGCAAGGTTGCTCTGGGTAACGGGAGGTTAGAGGACCTGGAGCAAAGAGCCATGCTCTGGAGCCGAGATGGAGGTTTCATGTGGAACAGGGTACGCCCCAGCTGGGCATTTAGAAGGCTCTTGTTGGGGCTCTTGGCATGGAGGGAGGCCAAGTTCAGACCGAAAGACCTGATAGGACCTAATGATGGTAGCCAAGACTGGATCCCTGGTGGGCGAAAAGCATAAGAGTAGGAGCCGTGAGACACTGGGAAGTCTCATCTCCTCCCCTCCAGGCCATACTCTTATCCTTTCATGCAGGTCCTTCCAAAATTATCGTCTTCCATCGTCCACGAGATCGACAGCATTCTGGGCAATAAACCCTACAGCAAAAAGGACTATAGATCCTAAGTTACGCCCCACCCTCCGCGCCCCACCCTGACAGTTCCCGGTTCCCTCCTCGTCTCTGTTCGCTCGCTTCTGCTGTTTCAAAGCCAAATGCAGAGTGTGGTTCACATCCAAGGGGAAAACACTATGCCCAGACATTACCGGGAATTGATCTCCAAAGTCACCGCCAGATGCCACCTGCCGCTTCTTCACTGGATACTGTCCAACAGATGCCAGGGGATGGCATCAGTTAGGGGGGCATCCAGAGACTCCTACCCAAGCCCGCCACCTCTGCTTAGCCTTCAAGAAGAAACACTTGCCCCCAGCCATGGCCCTTCACGGAGATTCTAGAAGCCATGGCCAGTGGAGGTCTTGTCCTTGGAGCAGGCAGGGCTGGCCTCTCTGCCGAGAACCCCTGGCCCAGAAGAGGGTTGTGCACCCTTCTCCCAGAGTCCTGGTGGTTAGAGCAAGGCCTCCCTCTTTCCATGGACACCAGGTACTTCGTTCAAGGCTGGCCTGGGATCCCACTCCTCCCAGGCCTTGGCCTGCCCCACATGCCCACCAGGCCTTGGCTGGGATTACAGCTACCCAGCTGCCCCTTGGCCCTCACCCTTACCCTTGCTGGCAGGGGCAGGGATCCCAGCTGGCTTTCCCAGTCTTCCAACCGCTGAGCCCCACAGCAGGGACACTCAGCAGGCTTGGATGGAGCCCACTGGAATATGCCTCTCAAGACAGACACTCATGGACAAGTGTGGCAGCTGGCCCCACCTCAGGCAGGTGGCAGCAGGCTCGCAAGGCCATATTGCCCTCACAGACCTTCCTCCAATACCTCTGCTCTACCAGGGCAGTGGGTTCATGATGTGGGCTTTGCCCAGCTGAAGCGCTTAGAGCTCCCTCGGGTTTCAATGTTGCAAGCTAAGGGACCAAGGGAGCAGCTCCAGTAATCGTCTCCATGTTCTAAGAATAGATCCCCAGGGCCTCTCCCTGGAAAAATGGCTAGGACTACCCATTCCCTTATTTGAACCCTCATGCTGGCCTAGGGCAGGATGGGGAGAGGGAGAGTGGGAAAGATGGGCAGCCCCTTATCAGAGAGAGCTACTGATATTGATGCCAGGAAGCCTGCAGGTTTGGATAGGGCATGCTGCCTGGAGGCCCCATCCCATGGTCATGCGATGCTCTAGGGGACAGGGTCCTACGCAGCTGGCTCCCTAGGGGACCAGCCTCCTGCCCTGAACAGGCCATGGCCAGCTCCCAGGCACAAGCCCTGGATGCATAGCACCCTGGCTTTGCCTTCTGTAGCTGCTATTCCAAGGCTCCTCCCTGCTGCTCTTAAGGCTGAGCAAAGATAAGGACTGGGGTAGGGGGTAAGGTTATGGGGAGGAGACAGGAAGGAAGGCAGACAGGGTGGGTAGCTTCCTCTCTCACACACACACACACACCCCGAAAACCCTGGGCTCTCAAACCTTCACTGCTCATAGCGCTGACCCGAGCCCTCAGAAGCAGCCCTGCAGGTGTGGGGATGGAGGCCACTGGGCCCTGGGACTTCCATGCCCGGCTAGAGGAGCCAGCTTCCTGGACATGGCCTCCGAAGTGGCCCAGCAGGACGTACCAGACCTGTCCACACAGTTGGCCTTAGCCCTGCTTGCTAGGTGGGCCAGGCATGCAGGGATGCCCACAGTCAGAGCTACGGCCTGCCTGTGAACCACACCTCAGAGCTAAGCTCCTGCAGGGCATGTAAGAGAGACAGGAAAACAGGCCGCAGGGCTGAGGCCCAGGAGCCCTAGATGCAGAAGGCGTTTTAATGTTTCTGAGCTGTTGTCTTCCACACCCACTCTTGAAGCGTTGGGGATTTGTTTCTTAAGCTTCCATAGAGGGGTTTGAGGAAGGGGCTCGGGAGGCCACATAGAGCAAGTGCAGACAGCCTCTAAAGGGGAGCTTGCCCCGGGCCCCAAAGGGTCTAAGGCCATCTCCTTCCTCCACGGCCCAGCTGCCTGCTGGTCAGCCCAAGCCAGCCTCTCTCCACCTTGAAGTAGTCTGCCAGGCCTGGTGCAGGAGGAGAGCCGTGTAAAGGATCTAACACATGGAGCCCTGCTGCCGCTGCTCATCCCAGACCCAAGGTCCTGAGGCACAGCAGGGTGCCTGTGTGCCTGCTCTCATCATGTACATATCGTGCTTTCTCTCCCCATTTTTTTAATGAGCGTGGCTCCTCGCTAACTGCACCCCACCAGGCCGACAGCAAATGCCTCCAGCTTCCTGACAGACTCAGACCAAGGTGCGGCCCGTTATTTATGGAATGGCAAATAAAACCTGAGCCCTTTGGTCTCCACGTTTCTGTCCTCTCCTTTCCTCAGAGACAGCCCCAGAGGGAGGGCAGAGCTGCCGACTGCAGGGAGCTGAGGGCCTGGGTTCCCCACCCCCTCCACCCCTATAGCTAAGGACAAGATGGGAGGAAGGGACCAGGTACAGGGGAAGGGGAGGTCACAAGATCCACCCGACCTCTCCCAGATGACACCCCTGAAGCCTATAGGAGATGCAGGTGTTTGCTCCCTGTCACCCACCACCTCAGCTGATGCCTCCAAAGGCCCAGGACTGACGGCTGGGACATGCCATGCCTTTAGGAACCAGCCGGCTGCTGCTCTCCTACCGGTGGGTTTGGGGAAGCACATGGATCACTTCGACTGTCTGGGGGCACCTGTAGGAGGCATCTCCTCCAGCAACACTGCTATCTGGAGTTTCTCCTCCTTCCTGTGAGCCCTGAGCCGTGGGTACCAATCATAAATGTAGGTTTGGGAAAGGACCCTCACCTCCCCAGCCACTCACCGCATCCCCGTCCTAGGTCATCAAGGCTAAGAACCACAGAGATTCCATCCCTTCCCAAAGGGTTTATTAAAACACAGAAACCAAAACATACACACAGAGAATACAAGTGGAGAGAACACTGGCTAGTCCGTCCAGCCTTCCCCAGGGCAACCTTCAGAGGGGCTCCTGCCTGTGCCCTTGGGACCCCTGCTGAGATGCCGCCAACTGGCCCTAGCACTTACTCTGACTTCATCAGGGTGTGCTGGCTTGGGCAAGGGTGGGACAGATGCCAGCCCAGGCTGGGCAGGAAAAGAACTCCCTGCAGTCTAGCTTGACCCTGGCAGGCAGCAGAGGGCCCTCCCTCCTCTCCAGGCCAGGTGGAAGAGCTGCCTCTGACCTGGGCTCTGGTCCCTGTGTGGCTTTGTGGAGAGTTCAGGACATACACACACACCCAACAGGCCCTTTCCGGGTTATCATACCTAAAAAAATACTTTTGTTTAAAAAAAAATCTGAAAATTAAGAGGGAAAATATCCATAGACACAGGGGCACCAAAGACTTTGGGCTGACACGCCGCGACCTGTAAACTTCCGGGTATGTAAATCGGGCAGGCTGGCCTCCTCCTCCTGGCTGTGCTCTGTGCAGGAGTGCCATAGGGGTGGCTGTCCACCCTTGCGAGTAAGCCAAGACAGCGAAGTTGGAGGGATGGTTAGCCTTGGCCTCCAACCCCTTCCTTGGCACACACTAGAAGCTCCAAGCATCAACATTTGCCCACTCTATGGGACTATAAAGATCCCTGGCCCCCTACCCCACCCTCCACCTGCCCCCTGCAGTACTCAAGACTTAGACTGGTTGCCAGTGTCACTGAGCCAGCAGCCCACATGGGTTAGAGAGCACCCAGAAGGTGGGGAAGGGAGCCCTGGCTCACAGGTGGCCCTGTGGGATAGGGAGCAGAGTAAGCAGTTCACAACGGGAGTGTGTGAGGGGGTGCCCTCCGATGTTGTAGCTCTGACCCAAACCCCTGTTGCCACCTGAGAGCCACCCCATACCTTCCACAGAAATCCTATAGAATTAAGTGAGCCAAAGCAGCTAGAAATGTCACTGCAGCTCTGACAGCTTGGGTGTGAGGACCCAGTTCTATCAGCAGCAAAGCTGAAGCCACCTCCAGATGCCACCTTTATCCCATCATTCTCTAGCAGGCGACAGCTGAGGGCCAAGATGAGAACACACTGAAGGACTCTTGTCATCGCCCCAGCTGCCTGGACAGTCCACCCTGGAGAGCTGGTCACGATCACAGGGAACATAGACGCTCCCAGGCCAGCAGGGGGCTCAGGTCAAGGTGGCTATGGAGAGGAGGCCATGGAGGGAGAAGCAGAAATGGATGGACAGAGCAAGACTCCTGGGGGAAGTCTTCAAGGAAGAGATGAACCCCTCAAGTCGAGTCAGAGACACAGACCCTATTCTGTCCTATGTGAGCCTGCAGGCCCACGTCTCAGTCTGTCACTGTGGCAGAGGAGGCTACACAGTTCCGAGTGAGGCCAGCGGGGCTGACCATCTTGCCCAGTGGGATCAGCGCAGAGGAGCTGGGTTGGGGAGCGAGCTAGAGAAGACACTCCAATGCAGAGGACAAACCCTTCTTAGGGAGCAGGGTCAGTCACCATGATGCACTCAAGCCTGCAGAGGTCCTGTCTGTGATCAGAGTCCCCTCCCCGCCTCTGCCCATCCACAGTGTGCGGCCAGTTACTGGCCTTAAGATTTGGATAGACACTCACTCACGTATAGGAGTGCCACGGTAGAAGAAGCCGTGGGGGTCCAGCCCTCCGGGAGCGGAGGAGGGACTATGTTACAGATGTGCATATCTGGGCTAAGTAAAGGCCAGCCACCTGCCCAGGCGTCCTCAAAACAGGCCATGGAGACCTGCCCCCATTCTTGGCCGGCCGGGAGATGCTGTATACCCCCAACTCCTTTTCCAGGGAGAATCTGACCCCTTCCAAGCTCCCTCCAACTTGACTGGCTTCTCTCCACAAGCCCCTTCCCCATCTTCAGGGTAAACATTGAAGCCCAGGATCTCTCCAGGTTGAGCCAGGGCCAATGAGAAGGTCAGACACAGGCCTGGAGCCTGGCAGGCTCCGCCTACCCACACCCTAGCATGGAGCATTACGTGGTTCCACAGGCTGAGGTGGAGCAAGACAAGTTGGTGTGTCAACAGTGACATGGGAAGATAAGCCTGGCACTCCAAGGCTTCCTTGCAGGAAATAAGGCCAGACACCTTGAAGGCTCCAGCTAGGAAGGATCTAAAGAGGCCACTGGCTCCAGACCCACCTCCAAGCACAGCTCTCTCCATACCCTCTGAGATCCAGCAAAGGCCCCTGTGGCCCCTACTTCATGCAGAAGTCGCCCCAGTCAAGGCATCTCTAGGACCGAGACAACAGAGATAAATTCAGCCCTGGGAGGAGCTGTTGGCATCTGTGGCCCAGGATGCTCCGCACGGGGAAGTCTGTGCCAAGGGCCACCCGACAAACACAACCTTTCTCTGGGACACCAGCTCACACCTGTCTACACCACACTCTTGCAGACAGCAAATGTCTAGGAACCCTTGCAGGGGCTTTGGCCCAGGCCTAAGTCTGCTCCACCCTTCGAGGTACCCTCGATTCAACCTGCCACACATGGCCGGTGCCACCACACATCCACTGGAAATGAGAGCTTCCATTTCCTTGTGCTCCTGCCAGGAAATGGAATGTACCTGGTGGTCCCAAGCTGGGCATCAGCAGGGTAGGCAGCCCCTCTCCACCTGATCCCCTCCCCTGCTAGGCTAGCACTAGGGCTCCAAGCAGGCAGGTGGCTGGACCAGAAGGGCAGTCACACAGGTGCAGACAGGGGCGGGGGACATCCTAAGGGTTTCCAGAACACTGGATGCTGCATCATCTCCGGTCGCAGTGAGTCCACAGAGCAGCGGCAGCATCAAGGGCCTCCGAAGAGCTTGCCCTTGAGGTCCGGAGCCGGTGACAGACAGGAGTGTCGTGAATCTGAATCTTCCACACGTCATCCAACTTTTTATCAAGACAAACATGTTCGAATCTTCAGTAGGAAAGTGCAAAAAAAAAAAAAAAAAAAAAAAAAAAAGTACAGGTAAATGGAATTTCCTCTAAGTAAGTCACTCTGGAAAAGGCGCCAGGACCTTGCCGGGCATAGCTGTAGATGGGATGCCGTGCGGAAGAAGGCTTCAACTACAATGGGGTGGCACTTCTGGACTCTTGTGCAGCCAGCCAGGGTCTGTCCTCCGTGTGATACAATTACTTGGTTTCCCTTTTGTACCCCGACACAGCACCAACTCCTAAAAGGGCTGTAGCTTTTCTCTCCCGTGGGGGTTAGGCAGGTGGCTTGGCTGCAAAAGGCAAACCAGTTGATTATAAGACTGGGTGGCCAGGTGGCCAGAGGCACCCAGCTGTCCATACTGGTCACAGTTATGATCAGAGGGAGTCCCAGAATTAAGATCCCCTAGCCACTGGCCTTTGGGCTTAATATGAGCTGCACCCAAGCACTGGCTGGAGTTCCAGCATCCAGCAGGCTCAGCCTGGAAGCTTATCCAGGGCCTCTGGCCTGGAATCTACCTTACAGACACAGACCGGTCTTGGAGAGAGCCGTCAGGACTAGTGACTTCTCTGAATTCCCCCTTCTCCACTCCCAAAGCCATCAACATACTCAAGCAGCCCTCAGGCACTCCCCCCAGCCCTCAGGCACTCCCCCCAGCCCTCAGGCACTCCCCCCAGCCCTCCCTCAGGCACTCCCCCCAGCCCTCAGGCACTCCCCCCAGCCCTCAGGCACTCCCCCCAGCCCTCACCCCCGGCACAGCCTGAACAAAGAATGAAATAAGGGTATGAGACAAGCAGCAACTATCCATGGGGCCAACCATGATGTAGGACAGTGGAGGCAGGACAGGGCTCCAAGCTAGGAGCAGTGATCAATGGGGCCAGTGACACACAGCCAAGAACACATGTGCACATACCCATGTACACACACACACACACACACACACACACACACACACATGAACATGCAAAGCCATGACCACGGGGGACCAATGACACATGGCCAAAAATGTGCAATTACAGATGTCTACACACACACACACACACACACACACACACACACACACACACTAAAAGCTATGATCATATGGGACCAATGACAATGGACATGAACACATGTGCAATTACAGATGTCCACATGCACACACACACACACACACACACACACACACACACACACAAAGCCAGAACCAAGTCTAACCTAGAATGTGACACAAAAGCTACCAGACACATACGTCTCCAAGGCTCAGAGGCATGAATCAATGAACAACAGATGGGACAAATTGGAGTGTTTGGGACAGTGGGGCGGCCAGCAAACACCCTCACCTCAGCTGGAAAGGAACGCTGAAACAGGGGGAAGTCACGAGGACGGCTAGATGTCTGCCAAGAAGAGATCAGAGCATGGGCTTGCCTGGCATCCCCAGCATCGGGCAGGCTGGGCCCCAAAGGGGCACTGTGTGCATGCTGCCCGGAAGCGGATGGGGACCTACCAGTCACATAGGGCCCCAGGGGCATCTGGTTGTAGTTGACAATCCCTCCCGGTCCAGGGCCCCGGAAGTTGGGCCCAAAGCTGTTGTTGTACATCTGAGAGGAGCCGAAAGCGCCCTGGAGGCAAGGACCAGCTTTACAGGTGACAACCAGAACATCACCCAGCCCCCGCCCAGGGGCACCCACCCGTGCGACAGGGGGACTCAGGCCCGAGGTGCAGTGTGCAGGCCAAACCTGACCTGCTGGATGGTGGGGTCACCGGCACGGTTGGTCAGGCGACTCAGGATGCTGCGCTCAGACATCTGCAGACGGGCGGCCACCGGGGGGATGCGTGACAACATGGAGGGCAAGCGTGTCACATCTGCTTTCATGTCACTCAGCAGCTCCTCCAGCTGGTTCAGGACTGCAGGGTGGGAGGGCCTAAGAATGGAGGGCTTGGGTCTGCCCTCCACAGCTGCCGGACAGGTAGTGGCCAGGGAGGAGCTTGTACAAACGTCAAAGCACACACCCGAGAGTGGACACCATGGGACGTCCCTCATCAAGCTCTCCAGAGCCTGGGAAGCCCAGGATTGACAATTGGAAAAACAAAGTTTCCAAGAAAAACTCCTCCAGGGCCCCTCCTGACAGAGAAAACGGTCCACAGAGCATGGTCAGACCGTCATATGTGAGCAAAGTGTTAGGCATCCCACTCTGCACTGTGCCCTGCCCCCAAGGAGCCTGCAAGCCCCCAGACCAGAAAGGCAGAGATCTGGGGTAAGAATCAAATTGTCCCCCTTCCTAAGTTCCAATGCTCTCTCCTCAAGATGGAAACTCTTAAGATTCATTGCTTCGGGCACAGGGCTCACACACATCTGCACAGGGCGCAGTGCAAGCATTGGTGAGCCCTCCAATCTCCGGTATCTCTGTGCTGCAGAGGACAGCCTGGCCTCCTTGTTGCTATCCCTTGAAGGACTTAAAATCAGGGAAGCTCATTTCCCTGCAGGTGAACCAAGGCTCTAGAGCAGAGCTGTATCTCCTCGTCCCAGAGGCCTCACCCTCTGCGCGTCTGCCCTATCAATACCTCCAATCTAAGCCAAGCGTGCTCCCTGAGAGGTGAGGAGCAGGCTCTCTCACCCTTGTGCAGGACAGCATTGGCAGGCTTGTTCCCGGCGAGGGACTCCTTGGATAGGTGCTGGTGGCTCTCGGCAAGGCACTCCACCTCTGCCAAGCGAGCATTGAGCGCCATGGCTGGGTGGTTGGGATCCTGGGTCATGTTGAGGTACGCTGCCCTCCGGAGCTGCTCCTCGATCACCAGCGCCTGCTCCAGCAGCTGGGGGGTGGGGTAACAGCACTGGCCTAGCCCCTCCTCCCACAGAGTCACTGCGCCCCTCCCCCCACCGGCACCCACCGAAGCTGAGGCTCTGGGCTGAATGGGGAGGAGACTCTCCTTCTAGCTCCCTCTAAGCTAAGCTACTGGCCCCAGGGATATTCCACAAACTGAGTTCTCCAACTTCATCCCCTGAGCAGTGGGGAATGCTCATACATTGGAACCTTGCCTGCGTGGGTTGGCTGTCTCCTCAGAGGGGAGGCTGGCCCAGGTCTAGGTACAAGGATGGGTCAGGGAGCTAACACCCTTGAAGCCTACCTTGAACCTACGGGCCAAAAACTTGTTCTTCATCTCCAGGTAGTTACCCTTGTGGATCTCAGACTTGAAAGGCTCATTTAGGATCATGTATCTGGGGTCATTCTGAATGTCCTGCCAGCGGGCATAGCCATGCCTGCGGAGTACAGTTAAGGGTGAAGCTAGCCACAGGAACGAGGGGCTTGACAGTAAGGGTGAAGTGGGAGTGACTGGGTCCCGGCTTGCTGTCTGTGCACACCCAGGCAAGTCACAGCCTCAGATGCAAGGAAACCGTGCTGGTAAGGAAGACATCAGTGACATCAGCAGGCTCTGACGGGTGCCAGACGGGGCCCTGAGGCCTCCGAGCGATGACCCCAACATGGACACGTGCAAGTCCTGGCCTCATCCAGACATGATCAAAAAGGGGTAGGGGGTCCTAAATCTAATGACTGTGTCAGGAAAGGGGGTTGGGGCACGACACAGCCAGATGGCCAGATGACAACAGAACATGACAGAGAGAGGCAGAGGCCTGCCAAAGTTTTGGGCAGTCACCAGACGCTAGCAGATGAAGGAAGGTCCTCCCTAGAGCTTCTGGGTCCCCTGAGGACCAGAAAAACCGACCAGGGTCCTCCAGCCTGACTGAGCAAGGATACGTCACAATGCCTGCCAGCAGCCAGTAGTCGTGACGGCGGTGCCAGATTTCATAGATTTTCCCCGAGGACACAGCCGCCCGTTCCTCATTCTGCCACAGAGTGTGCAGCTCTGAAGAGAGAGGCCAAGGTTAGCAGAATGGAAGACCCCTGCACCCCCCGGCTTATGCCCAGGCTTGCTCGGCACCGGACATCAGAGGCCCATTGCTCCAGTATTGCTAGGAGGGGCATATGATGGACCATCATCAAACATTCACACCTCAGAATAAAATTACCAGCAGCCCAGACTCCTGGGAGCCACAGTGAGGAAGTGGGACCAAGAGCCAGGTCCCCGTCTACTGTTCCGCCTCCATACCTGTGAAACCGCCATCTGCAATGTTGAACATGAATTTGAATTTCCCGTTCTTGTCTTCTTTCTTGCTCTCCTCCTCTTCCTCTCTGTCGCCATTTTGCTGAGTCTCCACGGGCTCCTTCTCCTCAGCCTTGGGGTCATCTGGGGGAGGGTGCAGGCCATGTTCACCGTCTGTCCAGAAGGCATTACTCAAAGCCCCGACCGGACTGGCAACGGGATACTGGGATGCTGTGTGCTCATCACATGAGTCCTTAGAAAGGGAGAGCCACCCCACCCCCTTCCGTCCTGGGCAGAGAGGCCGGTTCCAGGCCCTGGCACCCCTCCCCCACCACGCCAGAAGCTCAGAACACCATGAAGGGAGAATTCAAACCTGACCAGAGGGTAGCTAGCTGCTCTAGAACAGAGAAGCTGAGCCACAGGTGTCTGTGACCAGCTCTTTCCCTCCCTGGATGACAGGGTGACAGGAAGGGTGGGGTGAGGGGCAGGATGAGTCTGTCTCCTAAGAAAAGAGCCATCCTGACAGGAGGAACTTGCAAGTCCAGGCTCCTGTCCTCTGGCTTCAACTGGGAACCCCAGATGGTACCCAGGAGGCTGACCAGAAGCCATGAGGCAGGGCACAGGAAGAAGCCCCCACCTGGCCTGAAATCGCCACTGTGACCCAGGCTCAGCTCCAGCTTATCTGGGATCGGCTCCTTGTCCGGCAACACTTCCTCTGCAAACAAAACAAGGATGGGGGGCTCGTGGAGATGGGACCCCAATCCATCAGAACTGTCACTCAGGGTCCCACAGACATAGCCTAGAGAGCTCCCTGGGAGGTTAGGGCTGGCCTCTCTACAAGCTCCTTAGAGAACCACCTTCAATCCAGATACATCAAATACATGTTAGGGCAAAGTAGCCCACATGTCGGTCAAAATAGATGTGCGCACACGAGTTTGTGTGTGCACTGAAAAGGGCATGTGCGTGTGAGTGTGAAGTCCAGAGGGGGGCGCTTGGGTCATCCTTAATAATCACCTTTTTGTGTTTTTGAGACAGCCCTGTTGAGCCTGGATTTGGTTAGATTGGCCAGCAAGCCCCAGGGCTCCCGTCTCCCAGTGTCCTGGCCCTGGGCTTACAGGCATGTTCTGGGCTTACAGGCATGTTCTGTATTCTGGGGTTAGTTGGCTTGGGGTTGAGTTTTCTTTGCTTTACAAATCAAGCCATCTCCCAACTCCCAAAGTAAACTTGAAAGCCAATCCATCAAGAGGGATGATAATTATTACCGAAGCTAAATGCCGAAACAAACATTCAGCTAAGTACACGGCCTGGTGTGGTACTGCAATCACAGTGATATTGTAACATCAATTTTCTCAAGAAGTGGCTGATCATGGCAAATACCATCAAGTAAATGAAGATCAAAACCTTAGCCGTCTATTTAACAAGTTCTACCTAATGACCTGGAGCAGTATTGAGAACCTCACACCCAGATGTCTTCTTCCAGTACTAAAAAGGGTATTTACAAACTCCAGGCGAGTTAAGCCAGAAGGCAAGTTTGACAGGATCGATCAGGTGGACTTCAAACAAGAACCTTCTCATCAAAACATAACCCAAGGGCTGGAGAGATGGCTCAGTGGTTAAGAGCACCGACTGCTCTTCTGAAGGTCCTGAGTTCAAATCCCAGCAACCACATGGTGGCTCACAACCACCCGTAATGAGATCTGACGCCCTCTTCTGGTGTGTCTGAAGACAGCTACAGCGTACTCATTTATAATAAATAAATCTCCGGCCCGAAGCGAGCCGGGCTGATCTAAAATCAATTCCCAACAACCAGATGAAGGCTCACAACTCTCTGTACAGCTACAGTGTGTACTCATATACATAAAATAAACCTTTCAAAAAAATTAAAACCAAACCATAACCCAAGAACCCCACACTCTACAGGACAGAGTCTGTACAGAGAGACACCCTTTGCCCCTTCCAGCACCCAGGCAGGTCCGACTGGAGTGTGGCTCCCTGACGTGCAGGGCTTCAGAGGACGTGGACTGTTCTGAGAGAGCCCTACCTTTCAGTGGTTGCTCCGGAGAGCCCTGGGCCTTCTCAACCTCTTCCATCCTCTCCTCCCGAGCCCTGTCCTTGTTGTCTGAGCTCTGGTGCCTGTCTTCACCCTCTACCCTGTCCAGGGCAGTGGGTGGGGCCTAGAAAGACAAGCTAGAGAGCTACAGGACCTGGGCCTCAGCAGGAATGCAGGGCAGGGAATATGCACCAGGCCAGGAGTCCTCAACCCCAGATGTCTCCATTTGCTCTCTGCCTGGCCCCCCAAGCCCAGTGCACTGGCTGGTTTTGTGTATCAACTTGACACAAGCTGGAGTTATCACAGAGAAAGGAGCTTCCGTTGAGAAAATGCCTCCATGAGATCCAGCTTAGTGATCAAGGGTGGGAGGGCCCATTGTGGGTGGTGCCATCCCTGGGCTGATAGTCTTGGGTTCTATAAGAAAGCAAGCTGAACAAGCCAGGGGAAGCAATCCAGTAAGTAACATCTCTCCATGGCCTCTGCATCAGCTCCTGCTTCCTGGCCTGCTTGAGTTCCAGTCCTGACTTCCTTTGGTGATGAACAGCAATGTGGAAGTGTAAGCTGAATAAACTCTTTCCTCCCCAATTTGCTTCTTGGTCATGATGTTTGTGCAGGAATGTAAGCCTGACTAAGACACCCAGCAACCAGAACTGGGAACCGGGAAGGCCTGGGCTGTACCCAGCTGGGCTTGACCAAGCTCCACCGACACTTCCCACAGGCCCAGCCACCAGTGACTTCCATACCTGGATTTCCAGGGACTTCTTTGGCTTCTGCATGCCTGACTCCTTCTCGTCCATGTAGCCCAGCTGGGCTTCCATTTTGTCTGCAGTATCAAGGGAAAGAGGTGAGACCTTTGCCTGGTGAGGCCACAGCGGGCACTGTTAGGCTGGAGTGAGCCCAGCATCACAGTTGCCCACTGGCAGCAGGAGTAGGCACGTGGCCCAAGGTTGGATTTCTCTTTGAGGGGATGGGAATGTTCAGCAGGAAGCACTAGCCACTAGGCTTTGGAAAGGTGGATTGTGAGGCACGTGTGTGAGTACAATCTCAAAGCTGTGGCTAAAAGCCGGACAAGTCATCTGCGGCCGGGGGGGACCCTCACACTGTGAGTGACACATTAGACTTGGTCTACCTCCCATGACCCAAAAGCTCTCCCAGGCTCTCCCTAAGCCCAGACCTGGCAGGCCCAGTGGAGCCGGTGCGAGCTGTGCCGGGCTGGCAGGCACGGGTGTGTTGGGGTCTGAGGAGATGACCTCGCCTGGCTTCTTGCCCTCGGGCCCCTCAGGGACCAGGTCTGGAGTGCTGTACTTGCCGTTGACATGCTCAAACTCCTGCACCTGCGGCAGTAGGAGGGTAGCAGAGGGGACAGTGGTCACCGCTCAGAGACAGCCCACAAGACCGAGAATGCCATGGGTTTGGGGTGCTGCCCTGCCCAAGGCTAATAAGGCCAGATGCCCTTCTGACCCCAACCTCTGCCAGGGCTCCTGCTCCTTAGAGTCCAGCCTTCTGGCCCCAGCCTCCCAGCCCTCACCTTACAGGACTCCTCCCGTCTGTCCCTCTGGTCTGTCTCAGACCTAGTAGCGGGCCGTGTGGCCTGAACTAGGCGTTTGTCCTTTGGTGGCTGCCCCCCACCAGAGGCAGTGCCGGGGCCACATGCCAGCCAGAAGGCTAGGAGAGGCTTACTCACCCACCTTCTTCCTAACCAGCGACATGACCCCGATACGCGTGAGCACGTGCTGCCTGGACAGGCCCTCCCGGGGCACACCATCCGCGAAGGTCTCGGCGCCGTCTGCGCCCGGCTCACACAGGTGGCGCATGAAGAGTGATACATAGGCCCTGGGGTTGGGGGTACTGGGACTCAGGGAGTGAGGGGAGGCTGGAGTGGGAGGTACTGGGGTTCAGGGAGTGAAGGGAGGCTGGCGGACCCATAGGGACCTCTTGGGTGGAATCCTCCACCACAGCAGGCCTTGAAAGAAGGCCTGCTGGGGCCAGGCTCCCAGAAAGGCAGAGCCCCC
>JADRCD010232293.1:0-22917 GCA_019843815.1 Montemys delectorum
TGGGCTGATAGTCCTGAGTTTTATAAGAAAGCAAGCTGAGCAAGCCAAGGGAAGCAAGCCAGTAAGAAACATCCTCCATGGCCTCTGCATCAGCTCCTGCTTTCTGACCTGCTTGACTTCCTTTGGTGATGAACAACAATGTAGAAGTGTATGCTGAATAAACCCTTTCCTCACCAACTTGCTTCTTGGCCATCATGTTTGTGCAGGAATAGAAACCCTGACTAAGACACCAGGTAACTGTGGGGCAGAGCTTAGACAAAATACTAACAGATAAGGTCATAAAATAGTCTATAAGAATATAAGGATAGAGGTCCTTAAAGTGGAAAAGAATAAACTCCTTAAAAATATATGAAAGAACAAAACAAACAGTGGAAGAAAGTAGAAAAAACAGTTTAAGAACTGAAATTGAAAATAGAATCAATAATGGAAACTGAGGGAAAGCTATAAATAAAAAAAATTTAGGAACTAAAACAGGAAACAGAGGCAAGTATCACCAACAGAATAAAGGAGTCTCAGACAGTGAAGACACAATAGAAAGCAATGAAAACATTAGCCAAAAAAATTTAAAATAAATTAACAAACAAAACACACGTACACACGTAAACACACACACACACACACACACACACACACACACACACACAAAGCAAAAACTAAGGAAAGACAAAATTTAAGAACAAGAAGATTACAAGAAGGAGAAGAAAACCAAGTGAAAGAAACAGAAAATATTTTCAACAAAAATATAGAAGAATTTTTTTCTAATCTCAAGGTTAGGCTACAGTCCAAACAGTAGATTACCAACATAAAACAAACTCAATGTCGTCTGTGGAAGTTCCTGGCCTCAATATGGTGTGTCTTGGTATGGCTTAGGAATGTTTTTAACTTTATCTTATGTTTAAAATTTTAATCCATACATATATAAATATGAATTGTATATTGTTATATATTTATATTATTACATAATATATACAATCATATATTTACATATATCTATATGTTAATATTTGCATATAAATCTTATACATAATGTATATATTTATTATGTATTTTACATAACTGTATATATACCCAAATATGCACACACATACATATAAGCATATACATATTTAAATACATATTATGGCTTCAAGTTTTATGTTTTTATATGATTCCAGAGCATGTGCATGAATGAGTCTCTGCATCTAAATTTGTTTTTCATGCCTTTTCTTTGATTCTTTTTCTTCTGTTTATTTTGTTTCATCATATTCCAATGTGTTCAATTTGTTTTCTCCTGTTATATTTAATTTATTATTACCATTTAGAAGCCAATTTGTTTTCTAATGAGAGATAGAAAGGGGTTGGGTGAACTGGGAGGAGAATAGTGCATGGAAAGTGTCATCCAGATATTATGTGAGAAAAAAAAATATTTTAAATAAAAGGAAAAATAAATTCACAAGTTCTCAGGAATATTATTTTCAATACTATTCCATGAAAATACCTTACTATATAAACATTTCTGTATCTATCTTTAAAAAAAAAGTCTATTGAACAAGAAATAATAAATAAATCCTCTAGAAGGTTAAAAGAAACCAATTTAAAGAGTCTGTGATGCTTCCAGTACTAAAATGTCCCCATTTGTACTACTATTACCCTTATGTATATGCTTTTTTATTCACCTTTGAATTTTATCATTTCCTTTATATCTGCCCTTTTCCTTTATTACAGCAATATTGTTCTCATATTCCTCATGTACTTATGCTCTTAACATTGACAGCAATAAAGTGAATAGAACTTCCAGCAACCAATACAAGTTGGCTATCTATGTCTTAGATTGAGGCTTTCACGGTCATTAGATCTAAATTAAATTTCTCTGTTCGGGCACACATACCAATCACACATTTTAATCAATCACATTGTTTAGTGTACTTCATTGGTTTTTTTAATATAAATATTTAACTCAGTGGCCTTTGTCTCTTCCTTTTGCAAACAAGACTGAGATGTCCGGTTTTGCAAATTTCAAATATAAAAGCATTGTCTGGAATACAAGACTGATCAATATTTATTTAGTGAGACCTTGTCATATATTTGTATAATATTAAGTATATATAATATGGTATAAAAGAAAAAAAATTAGTCCTTACTAAAATATATTTAAGATCATGTTGGTATAACAAATAGGGGAATATCTATATATATTATACAGAAAAGAAAGTTGCCTTGAAACTATGTTAAATATATATTCTTCTAATTCTACTTCACTATTTTATCAGATGCATATTTCTTGTGTAAGTTAATTATTTTTAGGCTTGCTAAAAATATTCATATTGGTATTTGTGTGTATCTAAAATTTGAAAAGGAAGCAAGGCCCTGTAAGCAGAGCAGTATAGATGCACAAAGGAACTCACAGACTGGGGTACTGGCACAGGACCTGCACAGACATGTCAGATCCCGAAGCTATCTCCAGTTGACATCTGTCACAATCCTAAAATTGTTTTTGCCAAGGGAGTCTCACATGTGATACAAATAAACAGTAGATAGCCAACAGAAAATAAGGTCAATAGCGTCTTTGGAGGTTCTTTGTTACATAATATTTTGTCCATTTATTATTTATTTATTTGCTTACTTTCTGACTTAATTACTTACCTACTTACTTGCTTGTTTAGTGCCTTACACAACTTTTGCTTATATATTAAAGCTTCCAGTTTCATGTTCTTATGGAATTCCTGTACTTGTGAACAAAAGGTGTGTGTTTCTGCATGTACATGTGCTGTTGTTATTTTTTCTTCTTTTTCCTGTTTGCTTTATCCTATCTTGCTTTGTTTAATTTGTCATCTTATTTTTAGATGCCTGTTTGTTTTTTAACTAGAGACATAGCAGGCATGGATTCCAATGGGAGTGGAATTAGGGATAATCTTGGAGGAACTAGGGACGGGGGAAATATAATCCGAATATATTTTATCTAAAAAAGTCTATTAGCAATAAAAGAATAAGTTGATGGTAGTCTAATAATATAATAAATGCATTCTCTTATTGCTGTTGATTTCTAAAATATGCTTATTTCTTAGAAATATGAGTCATAGAATCCTCAGCAAAAATATTCCATAGCCGTTTCTTTGTCTTCCTTGGTCCTGAATGAATTGCTTTTTCTAGGACTCATGTCTACATTGTGTGGCATATAGTGAAATCATTTATGTCCTAGTTTTACTTAGCATAGCTCATATTTTATTACTTTTAGGTATTACTGGTGGCTCTAGCTAACAAAAATGTGCATGATATCTATGTATATATATTTTTTGTTTGTCTACTAGTTTTAGTCAAAGTATAATTTTAGAAGAATTAGATAATTTTACAAGAAGGCATAGAATTAGCCGGGTGGTGGTAGCACACGCCTTTAATCCCAGCACTTGGGAGGCAGAGGCAGGTGGATTTCTTAGTTTGAGGCCAGCCTGGTCTACAGAGTGAGTTCCAGGACAGCCAGGACAACACAGAGAAATCCTGTCTTGAAAAACCAAAAAAAAAAAAAAAAAAAAAAGGAGGCATAGAACTATCCACAAAATATAACAAAAGAAATCTAAAAGTTCATTCTATAAAAATGTTATTAAATATAGTGATTTAGCCTTAACAAATTTAAATATATTGAGCATAAAAAGTGAATCAACACATCATTATAGAGAAGAAATTTTAAAATAAAAACAGTGGAAGGTAGAAAGAGTATCAGAAACTGTTTTTATTGCATGTAACGTAAATTTGTTGAAACTAATGTTAGAAAGTTGTATTGGGAAAGGTTGTTTCAGTTTCTTCAGATTAGATGACGGGACTAGGATTTGAGTTGTGTGTGTGTGTGTGTGTGTATGTGTCTGTGCATAGGTGATTAATATATATGCTATTTAGAAAATTTACTGAAAAAGTATACTTTTTGAAACTTTTGATAGAAAAGGCAATAGAAAAGTCAGTCAAATTTTTCCAAATAAGAAATCATTATACAACCTCTTTTCTCAAGGCTCAGGGAACTAAACAGTTGAGGAAAGCTTATAAGAGCCAGAAAGATCTTGGGATGGCACCAGGTAAACAGTATCTTTGAGGCACAACAGAACTGATCACATATGAACACACAGAGACTGTGACAAAATGCAGGTAGCCTGTAAAGTTTCAAGCCAGATGGGATCTCAAGTATGGGATGGGGAAGTGGCTCCTTGGTCCCATATCTAACCATGAAACTACATGACAACGGCTCTTGCTAAGGAAAAAAAT
The DNA here is from genome assembly GCA_019843815.1 of Montemys delectorum. Taxonomy (NCBI): domain Eukaryota; kingdom Metazoa; phylum Chordata; class Mammalia; order Rodentia; family Muridae; genus Montemys; species Montemys delectorum. Next base: position 4,231 of record JADRCD010232293.1, read on the forward strand.
ATTTTTTTTCAACTGGAACCTCACTGGATATATAATCCATACTTAAGGATAGTCTGCATGACCAGCAGGATATTATTAATACAAAATAAATTCAATGGTGTTTTGTAAGAGAGAAAAAAAGGGAACATAATAAAGAGAAGAATAAATTAATGGAGAATAATCTGTTTTGGACCTGAGATTGATTGTATCACTGCTTACAATCTTTCATGCAATTAAAAAAATATAGCTGTGCAGTATAGATCTGAACATTTCCAAGTCACTACAGCAGTCTGAAATACAGCTCCTAAGCTTCCTTCAACAGCGATTCAATAGAACATTTTGTCCTGACAGCTTAGGTAGAAATGGATTCTATATTTTCTGAGTCTGTCTGGTTGCTGATTGTCAAGTGTGCGGCAGGAAGAGACGACAACATAAAATAGCTACTCTGGAGGTAAGTACAAGCATACAGTTACTAGGTGTATCACATTTTAAAAATAGAGTTGGGGAAGAAATTTAGATTTTTCTGAACTTAATGTGACAAGAGACAGAAGAGGAAACTTTAAAAGAAAATGAGAATAAATTCCTTGTGGAGGAGGATGTGATAATGATGGCTCAGAGGAAAGAATGGAACGGACTAATAGATCAAGTTAACTGCCCATGTGCAAGAGGATGAGTCCAGAAATTGTAGGAGAGTTTAGTGATAGATTTAATACATTTTTAAGTGCTAATAGAAACGCTTAACATATGTGTAGAAAAAGATATGCACTCGATTTCAGTATTAATCTTACTTTTGTGTTGTTTGCATAACTGACATCATTATTTTCAGTGTAGGAGAAAGATACAGGTGGTGGACCTTTTATTTAAACCAGGATTTTACTGAGATGTTTTATATGATTCATATTTAATTTGAAATGTCATTTATTTATTTTATTTTATTTTGTGTTTTATTTAGTTGTGAATTTTTTTTATTTTTTATTTTTGGTCACAAAATATTAATTTCGCCTCCCTTTCCTCCCTCCTTTCCACATACCCCTCTCACTCTTTGTAAAATTCATAGTTGGCTTACTTCATTAATCATTGTAACATCCATTGTGAGTGTGTATGAGTATGACTGTGAGTGTGTGTATGAGTGTGTGTGTGAGTGTGTTTGAATGTGTTTGTGTGTGTTTGTGAGTGTGTGTGAATGTGTTTGTGTGTGTGTGTGTGAGTGTATGTCTCTGTGTGAGTGTGTATGTATGTGTATGAGTGTATGTGTGTGAGAGTATGTATGAGTTTGTGTGTGAGTGTGTGTGAGTGAGTGTGAGTATGTATGTGTGAGTGTGTATGTGAGTGTGTGTGAGTGTGTGTGTGTGTGTGTGTGTGTGTATAACAAGACTTTCATTCCTGTAGTGAAAAGAGATTTTCACAGAATTTATTATGATGTGGTTTTCCCTCCATCCTCCAAGATCTTCCTCACTTCCACTCCAACAAGATCCACTCCCTTACCATTATTAAGGAGTTCATGATCACCAGAAAAAGACCAGACAGAATTCTAGAACAAAAGGAAAAGAAAATCAAGCTCAATTTAGATTACAATCCGTGAAATTTATTATGAGCACTAGCCTAAATTGCCCTTCAGAAGGAGATGCTTGTTTTAAAGGGGAAAACCACAGGGGTATTCAAAGCTACAAAGAATAGAAAGTCAAGGTGTATGGAGCAAACTCCTCCCTACTTCAATTGCAGTCTTCATATATTTCCTCACAGAGATGTTAAAAAATGACTGTACTAAAAGAAAAATTTGCTATGATAATATAACCTTTTAGAGACAAGAGACAAAAAAGTTAAAGAACTGAAATTTCCTAATGGAGACCTATAGTACCAAATGAAATTACAAGTCAAGATAGACAACCCACTGAACCTATAGAGTCATCCTTTAATAAAATTGAGGAAACACTACCACCTCTACTATCTCTCATCATTCTCTACCAGCCATTGCCTGAAAATGGTTAAAATTCAAAAAATGTATGACTATTCTGGAATCCTATTAAAATACAAGACCTACAATATTTTTAAAAATCAATAATAACTTATGCGAAACATACTAAATGCCAGGACTACCCAAAATAGGATTATTTGCCAAGACTTGAAAGATTTAGTATCAGGAGTACTGGAAGCTAGTTTTCAATTGCAATGGTGAAAGCTGGTTTTCACAATGGTAAAAAGAAGCTGCAATTATGGAAATTTGCAATAACATGAAAGATCACCTGTTTAGTGATAAATTTGTGGATTTATAACATCAGATGCAATTTGATGATTTTATTATTATGCAACAGATTTTAGTAGCTTTAAGAATCTGGGATAAGGTAGAAGAACAAGAAAAAGAATCTATGTCATTCACAAATATTATGCAAAGTTCTGGAGAGACATCTATTGACTTCTCATATAGATTAACATCTTCTATAAACAACTTGATATTGGATCTAGATGAGAGAGGGGTTATTTATTGAAATTTTAGCTTTTTCGAAATTTAAAAGTAGGGTGCGAAAAATTTTTAAGCATTTTAAAACTAGATCAGAATGTCAGGAGCTGTGTAGCAAAGACTAAGGAAAGCAAGTGAAGTTACCCAGTGTTTTGCATGGCCTACAAAGGATAAGCTCTGAGGCAAGGGCCCAAGATATTTCATCCCAGGTTTATTTCTTGTTATTGTAATGTCTTTCCTGTCATTATTACATAGTCTAATGATTACTGGGCATTAGCCTGCTTGGTTGGGCAGATTTTCTGCAGATTGATGAAGATGTACTCACTTGTAGTAATACCATGAAGACAAATCAATAATTTCATAATTCTTAATAATGACTCTATAGAACATAGAAATTTGTACAAGTAATTTTGCACCTTTCATAGTATGAAAGCTCCAGTTAGAGTTCTGTAAGCCTTCATGTGTCACAATCTAATTGCACTAGGGTAAGAAAAAGGCCTGGAACCATTTTAAAATCAACAAAGATATTCCTTCTAAATTAGTCTAGGTGAGACCATTATCTGAAAACTAAAGGTCATAAACTGGGAATGTAAAATTTAATGTAAACAAAAACATATTGGCTGACTTGTTGATACAAAACTTCAAAAGTAATGAAACACAACACAGTTGATTTACCACTTGGCAAAACTGTACTAACCTATGACATGAGAATTATTGTTGTAAATTTTAATGAAATTATAGATCTAGAAGATAGATAATAAATGTTTAGTTAGGTACTATTCTTAATGGAAAGACATGTAAACATTTATGTTGTAATTCTTTATCATGTATGACTTTGTGGTGGTTTGTATATGTATTGGCCCAGGGAGTGGCATTATTAGAATGTGTATCACTGTGGGTGTGGGTTATAAGACCCTCATCCTAGCTGCCAAGATGCCAGTCTTCCAGTAGCAGCCTTCAGATGAAGATGTAGATTTTTCACCTCTGCCTGCACCGTGCCTGCCTGGATGCTGCCATGTTTCTGCCTTGATGGTAACAGACTGAACCTCAGAACCTGTAAGCCAGCCCCAATTACATATTGTCCTTATAATGTTGATTTGGTCATGGTGTCTTTTCACAGCAGTAAAACCCTAACTAAGATAGAAGATGGTACCAGAGACCGAGGTATTGCTGTTGTTATAGGCTTGCCCACGCTTTTGTTTTGAAGAATGTGGATTTTGGAACTTAGGACTTGGAAAACACTGGAATGCTTTAAATGGGGCTTAATGGGACATCCTAGTAGGAATATGAAAGACTTTGTTACTTAGAGTTATTTGAATTGTGCAGACTTGCCAAGAGGTTTTAGTGGAGAAATTCAGTATGTGGCCTAGAGACACTTTTTGTGGTATTTTGATGAAGAATGTGACTAATTTTTGTCCTTTTCTGGAGAGTCTGACTGCAGCTAAGGTGAAGAGATTCAGATTAATTGCATTGATAAAGAAATCTCATAAACACCTGTCATAGACTTTGTTCTCTGGCTACTTTTCATAAATAGCATTTTGAACAAGCATAGTAAGTTAAGAAAGAAAACAATATAAAGTACATGGTTCGAGTATTAAAGAGGTACAAGGAAGTGAAATAGAGCTGAATTCTGTGTTCTCAGAAATAGCAGATTAAGGGATTAAGGCTTTTGATCAAGATCCTATCTAGCTAACTTTAGATCCAAGAATGGTGGTACACACTTTAAATCCTAGGAGACAGGCATGTAGATATCTGAGTTCAAGGTCAATCTATAGAGCAACATCCAATAATGCCAAGCTTAGGTAGTGAAAGATTTGGAAAAAAGAAAGCTAGTGATAATAAAATAGAACAAAGAAGCCATTTTTCATTTTTTGCAAGCTTCAAAACTTGGCTGCTTCGGTCTTGTGGCTCTGGCTTTAGAGTCATGAATAGAAGGGAATACTGGGACAATTGATGCTGGTTAGCTGGAGCTAAGAAGTTAGAGGTGATTAAGAAGAGACCAGCATCACTAAGTGTTTTCTAAGAACCCAAAGAAGTTATGTTCCAGAGAGCCAAGGCTGTACCTTGAGCTGCAGCTGTACTTGGTAATGTTTAAGAATCACCCAGATGGTATTGGTTTTGAAGCCATGAAGGGATCATGAAGAGCAGCTGAGACTTGACACTGGGAGAAGCCATGGAAGGCCATTGGTTAAGGTGCCGTCTCAGTTGCAGTTGATGGCCCAGGACTGAAGGGATCATGCAAAGAATTTGAGAGTTGGCATCATGAAGAGAGCCTGTGAGAGGCTATAGGCAAGGACTAGTTGCAGCAGAAGACCCCAGTGTATTGGAGATGCCAGTACCATGGATGATCACCAAGAACAGCAGCAGCAGTGGAGTGGATCAGCATGAGCTTAGAGTGCTACAGAAGACAGCTGGAGAAATGATGCCAGCCCTTTGGAGGAGCCCAGAAGATCATATGTGGATAGCAGACACTAAAATAAGAAGCTGTAAAATTGAAGTTACCTTGGATACCCCAAGATTTTTCAAGATGCTAGAGTCATAGGATATCTGTTGAGGAATGCTACAAACAGGGAGTGGAACCAGCCCAGGAAAACAAGTTTGTTGAATTCAACAAAGAATTAAATGGAGTGGAGATCTGAAGATCAGACATGGAGCTGTTTGGAGTTTTCTCAGATGGTTTCCTGTCTTTCCTTGGATGAATCTCAGAAGAGGCTTTGAACTTATAGCATTGTTGAGACTGCTATAGACTATGAGGACTTTGGAAGTTCAACTAAATGTACTTTTTATTACTATGTTTAGGTATGGCCCCCATAGACTCATGTGTTTCAACAAACCTTTGGAGCCAGGGAGTAGAATGTGGTGGATTGTATATGCTTGGCCCAGGGAGTGGCACTATTAGAATGAGTAGGTTTATTATTGTGGGTGTGGGCTATAAGACCCTCATCCTGGCTACCTGGATTCCAGTCTTCCACTAGCAGCCTTCAGATGAAGATGTATAACTCTCAGGTCTGCCTGTACCATGCCTATCTGGATGCTGACATGCTCCTGCCTTGATGGTAATGGACTGAACCTCTGAAGCTGTAAGCCAGCCACAATTAAATATTGTCCTCATGATGTTGACTTTGTCATGGTTATCTATTCACAGCAGTAAAACTCTAACTAATACAGACTTTAATTAGTGTCATAAAGTGTAGAGAGCCATGGTGAGTGGTGATAGCCAGCAGATGGCGCTGACATCTGGTTTGGGGTCGCCCTCTTGAAGATGCAATAAACGGTTGCTGCAGAGGGGTCCTAGTGTCCGTGTGCATTCTTGCCGGATTACAGATGATGCCGAAACCCAGGAAAAATTCACCATCGCCGGCACCGAGGGGACCCTCTGAGCTACGGAGAGGATTCAGAACTGCAGGGCAAAGGTACGCTGTGAGAGGTATGTTTGGTCTTGTTCTTTTGGTTTCGTTTTACATGTCAGAAACAGAGCGAGATAGGAGACTAGGAGCTCAGAGAGAAAAAAGAAAAGGCATGCCTAAGAAGAAGATAGACCCTTCCAAAGGCACTCAGCCCACAGAAGCGAGAGATAAGGGAAAGAACGCCCTGGGAGAGAAGCAGGATGAAAAGGGGAAGGAGCTTAGCCCCTCTGAGAAAGAGGACTTAAAAGGACAGGCAGCAGCGCTGCTGCGAAAGATGGCAGTGGTGGGCAACGTGGTGCCTTGCGGAGCCCGGCCTGGTGGGGCCTGGGGCAGCAGGTCTCCTCAGTCTGGGCCGCATGGCTGGGCCTAGCAGCTGGGCCAGCGCTCACAGCGAACGGCGACAAACTAGTGGCCGCCGTGTGGCCCTACCCAGCCTGGCTGGGTGCCGCCGCCAGCAGTTGCTGGGAATGGGGCAACAACTGGACCCAGGCAGCATTGGAACAGATAGGAGAAGAGCGTTCGGTAGAGTCAGAGAAGGAGAGCTGGATGCGGGGCCTACTGTAGACTCTACAGTTAGAATTGAATTGTCACTTGTTTATCCAGTTTTTCAAGATGCATAGGGTCAATGTTTTCATAAGCCTTGGATTTTAAGGTTATAAAGTCCTTGGCTGAGTCCGTACTTACGGATCACAGCCTCTTTCACTTTAATTTGCTAATGAACAGTCAGACACTAATCATGCAGCTGGGAATCAAGCTTGGGATAGGGATATGCCTTTGGGGCAAAGTTGCTTTGCTGTTGATTAGCAAACAGACTTTCACATTAATCAATAGACTGGTTACCCATTGCAAGTCTTTGAGCAGGTGAATCAGATTGGTAATAAAGGGGAGATAAACGGGAATCTTACAAAAATTTTACAGGGCACCATAGAGCCGTTTTCTGACTTTGTGGCTAGATTAGTAAAAGCTGCAGAGAAAATCTTTGGTGATCCAGATGCAGCCATGCTGATCAAACAACTAGTGTATGAACAGTGCACTGAGAAATGCCGATCCGCTATTACTCCATATAACTAGAGGCTTGGATAAAGGTGTGTAGAGAGCTTGGAGGCCCGCTAACCAGCACATGGAAGCAGCTGCCGTGATGCAGCTGAGTAGAACAAATAAATACCCTTTGGCAGCTAGCACAAGTGGGCTGCGAGTGGAAATATCCTGGCTTGTGTGTGATTTCCATACAATCCTCAAGGAGAAGGCATCATAGAATGGGCTCATTGAACACTGAAATCTTATCTAATAAAACAAAAAGGGGGAGTCGAGGAGGCTCTACCCTTAGAGCCATGAGTAATCATTTCTATAGCACTCTTTACTCTTAATTTTTTAAATCTGGATAGTCAGGATCATTCGGCTGCTGACCACCATTGCTTAGAGCCTGATAGGCCAAAAGAAATGGTCAAGCGGAAGGATGTCTTGACTGACCAATGGAAGGGTCCGGATCCTATCTTGATAAGATCCAGGGGACCCGTTTGTGTTTTCCCACAGGAAGAAAACAACCCGTTCTGGCTGCCAGAGCGACTGACACGAAAAATCCTCATCACAGAAGATGGCTCCCCAGAGAACATCACGGCAGATTCCTGTCCTCATCATGGCTCTCCAGAATATTAGATCTGTACCTGGCTCAAGGATTTACTAAATTTACCTCCTAGATTTCTTCAGCCTTTTCTTTCCTTAAGGGATGGGTGGGAATTGGCCTGTTTAGTGTTGCGTTGTGTGCTGGCTTAGTGTTTCTTATCTGAATGGTTTGCAAGCTCAGAGCCTGACAAAAACGTGACAAGGTAGTAATTGCCCAAGCATTTGCTGCACTAGAACAAGGAGCTTCTCCCGATATTTGGCTCAGCATGCTAAAAACAAAATAAATATTTAAAAGCTAATGGTCAGTGAGACTTAGCTCTTGCACCCCATGGGGTCTTATCCCATTGCACATGGGAGAGTGAGTCAAACTGCCATATGTCCTCTAGGCCTGCTGCCTTCGGCTCCTACGAAGGGATTAGGCTGATGCCATAAACCAGGAGCACACCAATGAGTAGTGATCCAAAGGATCCCACCGATCTCTTGGTGCTGGTAATGGACAGCACATCGGCTAGCCTAAGACACGGGGCATTGGCCAGTGCCTATCATTTAAAACAAAAAGGGAGAGATGTAGAGAGCTGTGGTAAGCAGTGATAGCCAGCAGATGGTGCTGACATCTGGTGCTCTCCCAAGTTTACAGGTGAATTGCACAGGTGTTAGCAGAATTCGAGCCAAGTCACGGCCCATCCCAGGGCATAATGCGCTCCTGAGTAAGCAGCCAATCAGAAATGAGCATGCCGCTCCAGGGTATATTTAAGCAGCGCCTTTTCAGGGTTTGGGGTCGCCCTCTTGAAGATGCAATAAACAGTTGCTGCAGAAGGATCCTGGTGTCCGCGTGCGTTCTTGCCGGCGAGATGACTTGCGTGGATTACAATAAAGTTGCTATGAACTTTTGGAATATAAAGTTATTTGAAATACCTTGGGATCCCTTGTCCTGAGAATAATATAAAAACTAAGAATGACAACATGGGAGAAGCTTATTTTTTACAGGTGTCTTTTGTGCTCTTTCATCAATAAAGAGATGAGGCTTTTTTACTTTAGCAATAAGAAGGAATAGAGCTTTTCCCTTCCATGATCAAAAAAAGTTGGAGGGTTATTTTTTCATTTGGAGTGAATAAGATTTTTCTGCCTTGGCCCTTGTTTGTTTGAACTTCTCATGGGAGATTTCATTCCATCTACCAGATGTATATATGCATATGTAAGTGTAGATGTGTTCATATAAGTATTCAAGAAAACTTGTGGAGTTGATTTAACAGGTGGTTGGGCCCCACAAGCTTGTGGGGAGTGTGTGGGGTGTGTGTGAATGTGTTTGTGTGTGTCTATGCATATTGCTTGCATAAAAGATTTTCTTTCTTGGTACATGACTTCCTTTTCCTTTTTCTCTGGCTCAAAAGGAGTTAATAAAACTCTGAGCCTCTTGTTGATCAGGAAGGGACTAGAGAGAAAAAGAGCAAAGAGCTGACTTCATTATTTAATCCTAAAATTCAAAACAGCAGGTGTTAATCAAGCTGGAAGCCAGTGGATTCTGGCTGCCAAATAGCAAAGTGTTAAGAAAAGTAAACAAATGTTTACCTCACAAAACTAAGTTTTGCCCACCAAAGCCTCCAACACTACCCCTTTGCTGCCTTCCAGACATAACTGGTGCTGAACAGTCTCTCAGCATCAGCACCCATGGAAGAATGGATTAGAAAGGCTTTTCATATTGACATTATTAAGTATGTAATTGGACAACCGATGGCCAATAATCCCATATATCAAAATACCTGTTGTTTTTACTGTGGAAGATGAGTTCATTTGAAAAAGAATTACAGACAAAGCATTCCTAGAGATTTCTCTAAAAACCTTAATCCTTCTGATATTTATAGAAGGTATGGTAATGGTAGACACTGGACTAATGGATGCAGATCAGCAAGAGATATGAAAAGCAATTCCTTATTGATGGAATTTTAGTTAGAATTTCTGTTGCTGTGGTGAAACACCATGATCAAAATCAACTGGAGAAAGAAAGGGTTTATTAGGCAACTTCTACTTCCAGATTATAGTTGGTCATTTGAGGAAGTCAGGACAGGAACTAAAGCAAGGTTGGAAGTTGGAGGCTGGAGGGGGTGAAGAGGCCACAAAGAGTACTGCTTACAAGCTTGCTATCCCATGAGTTCTTTATGAAACCAGCACCACCTGTCCAGGATGGTACCTCCCTCCATTGATCACCTATTGAGAAAATGCCTTAGAGCTGGGTCTCACAGAGACATTTTCTTCACTGAGTCTTCTTTCTCTGATGACTGTACCTGTGTCAAGCTAGCATAAAAAGCAATTTAATATTGATTAGTGGTTGGAATAGGTTTAACACCCATAAATTTAAGTATTTGAATGTTTGGTCAGTGAGAAGTGCACTATCACAAAGTATGGCCTTGTTGTAGTAGGTGTGGCCTTATTGAAGGAAATGTATCACCATGGAGGCAGGTTTTGAGGGCTCATATAGAAGAAGCTCGAGCTACACCCACTGTGGCATTCCTCCTTGCTGCCTTCAGATCCAGATGTGAAACCTTTGGCTCCACCAACTCCATGTCTGTAGGAAACATGCCATGCTTCTCACCATGATAATAATGGACTAAACCTCTGAAACTGTAGCCCATCTCAATTAAATGTTTGCCTTCATCAGACTTACCTTAGCCATGGTGTATCTCTCCACTGTAATGAAACCCCAACCACAATGAAGAGAAACCTCCCTCAGCTCATACCTCAGCAACAAACAACGTGAGCCAGACATTTCCTGTCATCAATCTACAGAGATCCTAGAGAAATCTAAAGTAGCTATTAGAGACTGGATTCATGCTACAAACAGGAGCATTCTACTAGACTTAGTCATGAGTAAAAATTTCACATTATCAAAAATTGTGCAGTACGAAATACCCATTGGACTTCATAGATCTCTACCCCCCGAGAGATAACAGGAATAGTTTTAGGAAGAAATAGCTGAACATCTAAAGAATACATTGTGCATCCTGGAATTATAAATGAAGACTTCAGGGGAGAAATTGAGATTTTGGGTTACTTAAAGAAAAAAAAATATGCAGTTAAAGTGGGAGATAGGATTGTTCAGTCTTTAATGTTTTCATGTATCAAGGACAAAGCATATCCAATGGAAAGAACAGGCAGATTTGGAAGTTCTGGAAGACAGGTTTTCTTTTTGTTGTTATTGCTTTATTTTGTTTTGTTTGTTTGTTTGTTTGCAAACTGTTATTAAAGACCACTATTAAAATTAAATGGTATGAAATTGAAGTTTTGGTTAGTAAAAGAGCTGATACAACTAAAATCTCATGAGTATCTTGGAATTTATGTTAGCCTCTTCAGAAACGATCTATGCATTGGGAGGGGGGTTGAACATTGTTGTAATTTAGTGTAAGTCAAATTAAATATGTGGGACCAGTCAAATTGGAAGTATAAAGCCTTGTAGGGCAGATATAGCCATTACCCAAAGGGACAAGATCTCTTACAACAATGGGGAACTCAGATTAATGTTCCTTTAATCTCAAACAATGGATGACTATTTTAAATGACATAGTATATTGACATCTTATGTAATATGCCTTGATTGTTTCTGTGTTTAAATGGGTGAGAAGCCCACCTAGCTGGCATGAAGTTGTGTATGAAATTCAAGTTCCTAAATGTCTAGTTTATTTATGGATTCAAAAGGATCTAATTGTATGTTGATAAACAGAAAGGGGGAAACGCATTTGGGGAAGATATTTTATTGATATTTCTCAGGCAATAAAAAAACTATGGGTACAATCAAAATTGAAACAAAAAATATCCAAGCTGAATAAGAAAAGCTTCCACATAAAAGACATAACTCAAGAAAGGAAAAGGCTTAGAAAGACAGCAACTCAGAAAACACATAAAGCTGACTGCCCAGAATGGGATGAAACAATACAATTGACTAAAAAAGGACATACTGTTCTCCAAACTGGAAAAACCTTGGTGCTGAAATAAGCATTTGCTGAAGAACAGATGATCATGACTACAGTTATGAAGAATCAATAGATTTTCATGAGAATATTCAGACTGTTAAGTTTGTGGAATTAATAATTGTTTCTGTTGTAAAAGTTAAACTGTATACAATTTTTATCTTAAACTGAAAGGAGGAAGATGAAGAAGAATTTTAATCCAGTTACATGAGTGCTCTGGCAAGGCATCATATCCAAAGACCAAGGTGTGTATGATCTTACTGGAAGGCAGACAGGCTACATACCATTAATCCTTCTGGATGGAAAATAGACACACCCTTTACACAAAATTTGTTTCTTGAAAAGAGCAACCATGTTGGAAAGTACTTTCTAATTGAGGGGCAGAAAAAGTGAGTAAAGCAGTGAAAGATTTGACAGAATGTGTCAGAGATCAGATACTCCCAAACCTCAAGATTACTGCATACGAAAGAGAAACTACTTAAGAGTCGCACATGGAGTCAGTTGAGATTCAGTTCAGTGGAGTTGAGCTTGTTTGCAAGTTCATGTAGTTCAGTGTAGGTCAGCAGAGACAAATGATGCTAGAGAATGAGGAGTCAGAAGATTTGAACATATTGCCAGAGTTAGTTTGAGGCCAAGCAGAGCTATTCAGTGAGAAGCTGACATAATCCAGACTGAATCAGTCACCATGGAGAGGAGTTTGAGCCAGAATGTTTGAATTGAAGCAGTCATCCAGAGTTTAGAAAGAACTAGAAAGTGTGAACTTATTCAGCAGTAAGACTCTGAGACAACAATTAAATCAGGTGATTAAAAGCTACTTTTACCTTGACCTCAACTTGTGGAAAGGGATTACAGAAAATCTTAAGCAGTGAAAGAAACCACCAAACCCAGAATGGTGATAGAAATGTAATTACATGATGAGGCCATCTTGCTACTCCATCAAACATCAGTACTTTGTATTTTCAGCAATATGATTCAAGCTTTAGAGTCAAGAATTCATGAAAGAAGTTGTAGAATACACTTCATAGCTAATGATAGCTACTGAGTTCAGATGAGTGGCAGGTAAATCTCTGCAGATGGGCCCAGAGAGACCACTGTATGAAATTTAAAGTTTCATACATACCCCAACATGCTACAGATATCCAACTTGTGGCATACCTCCCAAGGAAAGATGCAGACTGAGTAGGGAACCAACCCAAGAGAGAGAAGTATGTTGTAGTCAACAAAGCTGAAAAGCACTGGAGAGCTGAAGAGTGTTTGGCATCAAAATGAAGATGCAAGTTTTGCAGTTTATTCTGCTAGGTTTCAATCCTGCTTTGGTCCAGTGTTTCCACACTATGCTCCCTTTCCTTTGATTGGGAATGCTAATATGTATTCTGTGCCATTCTCTGTTGGGAGTATATAATATACTTTTTTGATTTTGATTTTACAAAGGTTTCAGTTAAGAGTATGCTTAGTATCTCAGACTTTTGTACAGTGTTGAGAGTGTGAAATATTATGGGGATACTGAAGTTGTACTAAATAAATTTTCATTGTGATATAATTATAAGCCCATAGACAATTGATCATATGGGTTTGCTAAGCATCTTTATTTGCTGTAAGTTTAAGACACTAATTCAAGTCATAAACTGATAAGGAGTTTAACAGAAATGTTTATATGTGTTTCCATTAAGACTATTATCTAACTAAACATCCATTACCTGTTATTAGCTCATTAAAAGTTTGAAACTCTAGTTCTTATGGCATAAGTTAGCCTGGTTTTACCAGGAAACACATCATCTGTCTTGTGTCTCATTATTTTTGAAATCTTTTATAGATAAACTAGTCAATATTTTATTTTCTGTCCTTGTACATACAATAAATTTTACATTCCCAGTTTATAAACTTTAGACTCCAGATAGTGGTCTCCCAGCTAACCTAGAAGGAATGATCTCCCTGATCATAAATTTGCTTTCTTATACTAGTGCAATTAGTCTCTGACATATGAGCTTTTACCAAGCCTTATTTTCACTGTTTCAGAGAGCTGGAAATTACTTATATAAATTTAGGGATTCTATAAAGTTATTATCAGGAATGATTAAATAATCAATTTGTCTACATAGCATTGCTACAAAAGAGTACATCTTCATTGATTTGTAGGAAATTTGTCCAATGGGGTGGGCTAATGCACAGGTATCATTAAACTATGTAATAATGACAAGGAAAGCATATCAATAGCAAGAATCAATCCTAGGACAAAAATCTCTGAAGACCCTACAATTCAGAATTTCCCTATCACAGCCATGCAAAGCAATGGCTGTAGCTTTAGCCTTTTCTAGATGGCTACTGGTAAATTCCTTGAAGTGTTGATATGCAAGTAAAACTCTCTTGAGCTTGGATGAAATGTATATATGTCATTCTGTAAATTCTGTTAGGTTTACTTGTTTTATACAGTCTTTGGAATACAAATAGCTCCCATAGGCTCACTTTGAATGTTTACACATCATGAGTGTCAGTACTTGAGAAGGATTAGGAGTCGTGGCTTTTTTGGAGTTGTTATGGCCTTATTGGAGGAAGTACAGTTTTCAAAAGTACAAATCAAGCCTTCTTCCTTCTGTTTGTTGATCTGAGTGTAGAGTGCTCAGATACTTCTCCAGTACCATATTTGTCTGCATTCCACAGTGTTTCTTACCATGACAATAACAGACTAAATCAGTATAAACTGCAAGTAAGCCCCAATTAATTGCTTTCTTTTCTAAGCCTTGCTGTGGTCATGATATCTTCATAGCAAAAGAACACTAAGAGAGTTTATAATGTCATTTGTCTCCTACATTCCTCTTTTTAGGTTTTGTCTGGATAAACTGTATAATTTTGAGAATGGAACATTGAAGTCTCCTACTGTTAGTGTATGAGTAGCAATGTGAGATTGTAGCTGTAGCAGTGTTTTGTATTTGATTGTTTGTTTTTTATGTACTTGTGTACCCTTGTGTTTGATGCATGGAGCTTAGGAATTATAAGATTCTCTTGGTGTTTTTTTTTTTTCTTTTGCTAGTATGAAGTGTTCTCTACATCTTCAGATTAGTTTGGATTGAAGTATATTTTGTCAGATATTAAAATAACTATACCAGCTAGATCCTTAGATCCATTTCTTTGAATATAGTTTTCCATTAGTCTGAGATGATGTCTATCCTTGATTTTAAAGGGTGTTTTTTATGTACAGCAAAAAGATGGATTCTGTTTTCATATATATTTTTAGTCTGTGTCTTTTTATTGTGGAATTAAGACAATTGATATTGAATGATATCAATGATTGCTTGTTAATTCTTGTTATATCGTTATTGTAGTTTCTGTGCATCCCCATAACTTTTTGATTTTGTGGCCTGAAATTATATATTCCTGTTTTATTCTTGGGTGGTGGTAGGAAAGCTTCAGCCTACTCTTTGCTTTCACATTTCATGTTTACTTTGTCACAATATCAGTGACTGTTTAATTATATTCACATATGAATGATATTTTCCACACAAATCCAGTATGACCTCATCTTATTTAAATACACCTGTAGTGAAAAAACGAACCCATTCTCAAACAAGTTCTCAAAAGGAAGCACTGAGAATTAGGATAAGACTGATCTTCTGAGAAACATAATGCATTGCATCGCAGTTGGATGTGACAATAGACTTTTCTTCTAGACAATCTTTTGCTGCCTCATTCATTTGCAGATTATTTTAGTTCCTATTCTCTTTCTTCTTCTTTGCAACAGAAACATATTAGGTCTTATTTCTCTAACCTTTTTGTCCTTGTTAAAGGATTTGCTAAGGACCAACTAAATCAATTCAGAGATTTAGAAAGAACCCCATGTTGAGACTTTAGATTTGGTCTGTTTTTTCTGAAGCTCAGTGTTTAGTGACCTTTGACAACAGATTTTTATCTTGCATTGATTGTTCCTTCAACCTGGAATATCTCAGAATTTCTCATGTTTTACGATTATTTCCACTGCTTTTTGTTCAATAATTTTCTCACCCAATTTCTTTCTTGAAATACTATCTTAAACAGATCACCAGACCAATGAACATTAAATTCATTTGATCACCTGCTATATAAGTCACATTACTGCCTTGGTAAATATTCTTCAAAGATAGTTGTTCAAAATTTGTTTCCCCTCTTTTTATGAGTTTAAATATTTGGCCTCTTGTGTAATTTATATGACTGATAATTTTAGATTTAAAAACAACTATTCAGGCAAGCCTTAAACTCATGATCCTCCTGCCTCTCTGCCTCTTTCAGCAAATCCTATGAGTGTGAGCCACCACAACCTAGACCTAGGTTTCCCAGCACATATGTAGCAGAAGTGCAGCTTGACCATCATGCAGGTCACAAACTGGAATGGGGGCTATCTCAAAAGCTGTTGCCTGTACATGGGACATAGTCTACTAGCTGGACTGCCTTAGATTCAGTGGGAAAGGAAGCACCTAGCCTAGCAGAGACTTGAAGGGCCAAGGTACGGAGATACCTAAGAGAGAGTCTCTTCTGCAAAGAGGAGAAGGGGAAAAAGAATGGGTAGTAGGAGGGGATGACTAGGAGGAGGGTAGTGATCAATATGTAAAGTAACTTAAGTGATATATATATATATATTTAAATATAATAACTATTAGAATATTAGACAAGAAAGTAAGAAAGTATAAAATTTAATATGCTGATGTAGAAGGATTTCTCTTCTTTCTTCTCAAAAAAAAAAAAAAATTAATGGTCCAGGGGAGAAAGGTTTAGTAGGATCCTCAGTTAAAGAACTACAAAATGAGTTCAAGGCCACCTTATGGCACATTTCCTGAGCCCTTACTTCAACAAAACATAACAAAATGCTGAGTAAAGCTCAGCTCTCAAAAGCCTATTTGTTCCCAATAAGTATTAAGTAGTAAATAGTAAATAAATACAGAAATAAATTACAAACTTAAAGCTTCTCACTTCAAAATGATTTACTTCACAATCAAATTATCAAAATTCAAAAATATATAACAGCAATTAAAAATGAAAATCTATGAAACATTTAGCATTACAGTGAGCAGACCTAAGTAGATTTATCATGTGACACAAGACTTTAAAAATAAAAGGTAAAGGATTACAGGAGTTTAGAAAACAGTAGTGAGAAGGCGTTTCCAGTCATCTGGAAAGTACGAAGGTATAATAAGAATTTTGTTGTAACAAAGTATTGTTTATGTTTGGAGAAATTATCTGAGCATTTTGTTAAGTAATATTAAATAAAATTTTGAAAACTGATTCAAATAAGAAGGGACCACATGAATATTTTTCAAATGAGAAGGAATTAGAATAATAAATTGTTTTTATGGATGGGTAAAAATGTTCTGAAAAGAAAATCAGCATCTGATTATGTTTATGCATTTCAAAAAAAATGAACAAAAGTCAGTTGTCATTGTGAGGAAGACACATAGTTCTTGTCAAGGCATTTGCTTTATTTCTTCCATGGCCTCCATCTTCACTGCAAACCAATTAAACAGTTTTAATACAGAATCTAAGAGTTGTAGACTTATTAGTTTTTATCCAATTCTTATCCAAGGACTAGTTAGATTTTGAAGTTAGAATGCCTCCCATATACTCATATTTTGCAAATTCGAATCTAAGCTTTATTTGAAGCCTACGGAGGTATTAGGAGGTAGAGCTTCATTTCTGAAAGGAGATCAGTAAGGGTGAGTGCATTCAATGGTATTTCTGCCACTAATCCTGGCTGTGAAATCTGCTGTCTACTAGTTATTATGTTAGTCTTTGTTTACTTTCTCATGAACCATTTGTATTCATTCTGAAATTTTCTTCTGCCTTTCAACAGCATATTATTTATTTTCTTTACAATGAAATTTGATCTTGTATATGAACTAATATAGTAGCATTTTGTATACACTACACAGCAATGAAATTCTCTGGCAGTGTTCTTATAAAACTCTGTTTTTAGCATGATTCTATAATTCAACTGAAGACATACTTTGCAATTATTATAACTAGTTGCTAAATATGCTAATGAGAATAATTAAATAAACAAAAATGCTTACAGTATATATGCTAAACTTAAATTGATTATTATATAAGAAAAATGAAAAACAATTTTATTTGTTTTTGTTACCAAGTAAATTTAGTAGAAATAATCTTTTGAGCAACAAAAATAAACTACATCAAAATTTTTATTTGAAATACTTAAATATTTGTGAAATATACTTCAATACAAGAAATTTTTCCTTTTAAAATATATATAAACATCATTCATTTCTCCTAAGATACTTTTAATTATACACTAATTAGATATAAATTATATATCTATATATATTATTTTATGACCTTAACATATTATTTGTTGAGGGTTTAAATATACTATTTTTTTGCAAGAATAGACATTATTAATATAATTTTACAAGCCAGCTTATTCCAAATAAAATCATTTCACTAAGGCATAGACAAAATCAATATACAAAAAAACAAAAAACCTAAATGATAGAATAATTTTAATCATTGTTTTTTAGTAATGCTTTATTTGTTAATGATACTGTACATTACATAACTTTCAAACTTAATGTTCATATACATCTCAGGCTTTTGAAAATTTAGTTCTTGTAATGCTCTTATTTGAGTGTATATACTATTTAAGACAATAATGGCAATATTTATCTTATAAATACCTTATAAATTTATAAGATAATGTTAATTATCTTATAAATATAAGTGGCAATATTTATCTTATATTAGCCAGTATTTGAATTTTAAAATTTGAAGACCTGAGAAGGTAAATTTAAAAAAGGCTTTAATAGACAGTGAAATTATCATTACTGATTAGGTTTCAGTTGATTGTGATATTTGGAATTAAAGCTAAATTATTAAGTCTGCTTCTGTAAACTATAAGTTAATGGTTACCTTAGAAAAAACATATCTGCACATGGAAATCATAAATACTTAAGGCTGTAGTTCATTGGAGAGCATATTATTTATATTTACCACCTGAAAATATTTGAATATCAATCAAGCTATATGATATTTAGATTTTATCAAATAAGCATTATACATGTTCACGATTTAAAAAAGCTGTCATAAAAATCACTAGCATGCTTCTGGTCTGTCCTTGCAACAAGAGGTTTGCAGAGTCTAGCACTGCACCCTACCCCAAAGCTTTATCTGCCTCCTGTAAGATTGAGCCCAACATGGAACATTCAGGCCAACCCATACCAGAGACAACTAGATGGCAAAAGGCAAGCACAAGAACAAAATCAGCAGAAGCCAATACAAA
>JADRCD010232294.1:0-30585 GCA_019843815.1 Montemys delectorum
CAACTTAGGAAACAATGACAGCCCAATCCTAAGGCATCAGTATATGTCTTCATGAGATGCCTGGATACAGTTGGTCTCCACATATACTGACCCTAACTTATAAGGTAACAATCTTTTATAAAATTAACTTTCCCAGAGCTAATAGGGGCTAAAGATTGCTAGATAAATTTTCACATTATATGCTAAGTTATTTGGGAAATTATTCCTTTTGTATTTGTTAATGGGCGAGGCATATTTATTTTCTAATGCATTCCTCTCATATTTGTGTCTATGAATTTTGTACTTCAATCAATTTCTCCTCTTCCTCTCCCTCTCAATTTCTCTCTCCCTCTTTCTCAAATCATAGATCAAGTAATAGCTTAAGGGAAAAGTCAATATTTCTGTCAATTGTAATTTATGAAATAAAGAGGTAATTTTCAATTAAAATATGTAAATTGTTTGATAAGCATAACAAATCACTTACAATATGGTTAATATCACTTGCAGTTGGTTCCTTTATTATAAGATAGACAATGTGCTGAAAATAATTATAACTTAGAGAAGATTTTCTGTGCTTTTTTACCTCACAGTGTGCTCTGTGGAGGTTTATAGTAGCTGACATTACTTGGGAACTAGGGCCCACATTAAGTATGTTTGGATAAACTAGGCTGGTTAAGTTTAAAGCCATAAATTTTTTTCCCACATATTTTAATACTTGTTTTTGCTAGGGTTTCTATTGCTATGGTAAAATGGCATGACCAAAAGAGGAAGAAAAGGTTTCTTATAGATAACACGTCCCAGTCATATTTCATCATCAAAGAAAGTCAGAGTAGGAACTCGAGGCAGGAACCTGGAAGCAGGAGCTGAAGCAGAGGCCAGGGGAGATCCCTGTTTACTGGTTTGCTCCTCATAACTTGTTCAGCATGCTTTCTTATACCATCCTGGACTACCAGTCCAATGGTAGAACCACCCACAAAGAGCTGGGTTCTCTCACATGAACTTTTAGTCAAGAAAATGCCTTAAAGACTTATCTGCAGAATAATCATAAGAAAGCATATTCTCAATTAAGATACTTTCTTCCCAAATGGCCTTAGTTTGTGTCAAGTTGATAAAATGCTAAGTAGCATAATATTTAAAATTTTACTTGTAAAATGTAGCAATCGCCGTCACACAAGAGGATCCCCTCTGTGAGAGCTATAGGGGCCTTGGGTACTGTACTGGCTAGTTTTGTGTGTCAACTTGACACAGGCTGCATTTATCACAGAGAAGAGAGTTTCAGTTGGGGAAGTGCCTCCATGAGATCCAGCTGTGGGACATTTTCTCAATTAGTGACCAAGGGAGTAGGGCCCCTTGTGGGTGGTGCCATCCCTGGGCTGGAAGTCTTGAGTTCTATAAGAGAGCAGGCTGAGCAAGCCAGGAGAAGCAAGCCAGTAAAAACCATCTCTCCATGGCCTCTGCATCAGCTCCTGCTTCCTGACCTGCTTGAGTTCCAGCCCTGACTTCCTCTGGTGATCAACAGCCATGTGGAAGTAAGCTGAATAAACCCTTTCCTCCCCAACTTGCTTCTTGGTCATTAGGTTTGTGCAGGAATAGAAACCCTGACTAAGACAGGTACTTACAAAGGCCACTGTGACCACTATAACCTCTTGGTTCTTAGGAAACATCTATTTTTTTTCCTTTCATCAGTATCCAAGGAGACCGGTGCTATCCTGTGTGCCAGGGCATGGAATAGCATAAATAACTTTTTAAGATCCCTAGCCCTCACCTTAAGGAACTGTAATCTGAACAGGGCCAACTAGCCCTACAGTCTGAGCTGCCTCTCTTACAGTGATCTCATCTCCATATCTCTGTTCTGCAGGAAGAGGTTGACAGTGGTAGAACACAATGAAGTAGTGGTAGTCTGCTGAACTAGGAGTTCCTAGTCCTAGGGATGCCCATCTCTCATGATGAGCCTCTGCTGCAACCTCGTTAAAGCGGCTCCAGGACCTTGGTGGTTAAGTATGAAAACCAGCACATTGCCATAGGATCCAACTTAGCACCAGATCTCTTACTTTCTCATGGGTTCAGCTGTATATGTCTGGATAAGTTTAAACTTTGTGTTTACACTTTGTGTTCTAAACTGGCTTTTAACTGTTTTGCTTAAGGGCCTCATTTTATGCTTTTCCATGATATCATCAATGTAAATCATATTAACAATTGATTTACATGTTCCTATTAATAACTGTCTTTTTATTGGTTGCTATAGAATTCATTTTTGAGATGTGTCATCAACGTGGCCCTTTGCAGTTTAGAAATGATTTGGTAACTCCTGAATCCTTTGACTCCCATGACATACCAGGGAAATGCAGGGTTTAGCATTATCCTTTCAAAAGATCATCAGCAATGTGACTGGATCAAGTTCAGAGCACTGATAGAACGTGGGGATTGAGACTTGATGTGGGTTCTTCACACCTAGACCCCAAGTTTCTCACAGCTGGTTTGTTCTCACATGATCACAAAGAAGTGGAAAACCTCAGCCATCATTAGGGAAATAAGTGGAAAACCTCAGCCATCGTTAGGGAAATATGCCTGTTACCTACACATGCTCTCATGGGACAATTCTGACTAGACTGCCTCCATTGCTCTTATCAGGGTAGAAGGCAGTAGTTTGGTCTCTGTAGAAGTGAGGCCAAAAGAAAATGAAACAAGAACTTTGTAGGGCTTCTATGTGCTCATTTTACCTTTTCTTCTTCTGTCAGAGGGCAAGGAAGGACCCTTATCACTCTGGGACAATTTTTAGGGCCAAAGCAATAAAGCTCCATGGCGCCTGAGGTATTTGTGGTACTGTGTCTTAGAAGCAACAGAGGAGGTAATAATATGTTGGAGAAAATGGCACCTTGGGCTGGGGGAACAGCACTGAGATAATTTTCCATAATACAGTCAGCTGCTGTCTGCAGAAATGAAAGTAGATTTCAGTGTGACTTGAATCTACAGAACTGCATTTTGATACAAATGGTATGAAAGGAGTGGTCACAGAGATAGCGGAAGACTCAGGGTTCCAATGTGGCTGCCTTAGGTTTCGTCAGAAATAATTTAGAAGTGTGTAAGTAGAAGAGACACAATGGAAAGGAAAGGTGAAGAGTAAAGATAAGAGTGATTCATAAATTGAAAGACGCTGTTTTCCCCCCTATGGAATAATGCATTCCGTAAAGAATCAAATTCATCCTTAAGGGCGCCAAAGGAGGGCTGCACTCTAGATACGGAACATGAAAACACCAGGAAGAATATGGCCAAAGTGCTTAGCAAAGGGGTTAATCTTTTATTCTTTTTTTTAAATTCCAAGTATTGAAGCTGCAGTTGGCTCTTAAAAATATGTTCTTAGAAGTATGAACAAGAGAACATTAAGAAATAATCTGGGTTAGCAGACAGCATGATTTTTTCTGTCCCCCAGACAAGACAGGAAAGAAGGGCAAAGCACAAAAACTAAACAGAGACTCAGTCTTTCTGCATGGGCCTTGTTGGCTATGATGCTGACAGAGCAGGTTTGGTATAGGGGAGAAGGGATGGTGGGGCCTGGAAAAACTAATGATTTCTATAACAAACCAGTAGCATTTGGCGAGAGCAGTTCTAGCATTAAGGAATCATCTGTTTTCTAAGTTTGTCTAAATATACATAGATGACAAGTTGCCCTGAAGCAAACTTATGAAGTGGGAGAGCAATGGCTTTAGGGCCTTATGAAGCTGTCAATCACCAGACATGCACATTTTCTCTATAAATGTAACTTGTGGGGAAAGACAGGAATACAGAACATGTGCTGCCTACCCACAAGCCACCCATAGTTCAGTCAGAAAGGTTCAGGATGTGCTACCTAGAAAGATGAAATCGAATTCTAAATAGGGCATAAAATCACAAGAAAGTATTTTTAAAAACTGTCCAGAGCAAATAAATACTATGAAACATTTAGCACATTGCAAGACAACTCTTAAAAGCTTTGCCAATTTTTCTTTCATCCTTAAAAACAACCAGAGATAGTTTTTATGATTACTCTATTTTTCTCATAACTTAAAAAATTCCAACACAGCAAGTAAGTGGTAGCTGTAGAATGAGAAGCATAGGACATAATGTAGCTCTGAAATACAATGTGCACTGTCCCTTGTCAAACATGACTGTGGACAACTGAAGGAAAATGAAACAGATGTTAAATACAGTGAGATTCTGACTCACTGCTGTGACCCAGGTCCTGTGGAAAAGAGAAAGCAGGTCATTACTTATGCCCATTTCTACAATAGAAATTACTGAGTATATTTCTACCAAAGATAATCTGATGAAGCCAGATTAAGTTCTCTTTACTTAAGGTCTCTTTACCACCAGCCAGGGCTTCCACCTCCGGGAAGAAAGGCATCTGAATAGAGTCGACAAACACAGCCCTGGCCCAGGTGTACTCCCATTCCATAGCATAGCCAAGAACTTCCTTATAAGATGGACAGCTGAGGCAACTCTAGACTGAGCCAGGAAAATGAATAACCGACCCTGTGCATGTATATAGTGAGTGAGTGAGTGTGTGTGTGTGTGTGTGTGTGTGTGTGTGTGTGTGTGTATGTACAGTATGTTCTATGCATTGTACAGTAGGTTAATTACAAATAATTTTTATGCAATACACTCCCCTTCCCCAGATTCTCTGATCCTTCCCTCTTTCCTACCCACTCAACTCCATGGCTTTTCTTTCTCTCTTTAGAAAACAAATGGGAAAACTAAACCAAACCAACAAATTTGAAATTAAAAAAAAAAATAAAGAAAAAAATCCGACAAGAAAGATCCATGAATGTATGCATGTACACACACACACACATACACACACACACACACACACACACACACACACACCGTAAAAACACAAAACCAGAAAGCATAATATATAAGCAAAAGACCAATAAGACAAATATTGTGTTAGCCATTGCTTATGGAGGGTTTTCAACTTTTTGTTGCAAAATAATTTTAGACTTTATAAATATATTGCAAATCAATGCAGAAAAATAATCCCAGATACGTTCTCTGCTGTTACATTTAGTATATTCATAGCACAAATATCAAAGCGTAGACATGAACAATGAATGGTACAGTGTTAGTCTCTCTAATTTATTTGTGCCTCGCCAGGCTTTGTTCAATAATAGCCCCATTTCTGTTCTAGAATCTAATCCAGGATCCTACATGGCACTGAGTTCTCACTGTTGCTAGGTCTGCTCTAATCTGTGACAACCCCACATCCTTTTCTTGGCTTTCTTGACCTAGGCATTTTTAAAGACTATTTTACATTAGTTTTATATGATGCCCCACTAGATTATCAGCCTGGGTTTTGTTTGTTGTTTCTCTTGTAAGAAACTTACAGAGGAAGTAATTTTTTTTCTCATTGAATCAGATCAATAATTCAAAGTACTAGCCAATGTTGCAAGTTTTAGGGACATAACAATTATAAAAAACAAACAGAAATACTTGCCACTGTGGAGTGTATATTCTTCTTAGCAGAGACAGGTGATAAGTACAAATATACAGTAAGCTAAAGTGGACAGGTGAGATTGATGAGATGGAGACGTCTGAGATCAGCTTCCTTCATTAGGCCTACTGGAAGGCTGCAGTTCATCACTACAGCTATCCCACCTTGAAGACCATGCTAGAACTCTTCTTCCAGAAGCTTCCTGCCTTGGTAAGCTCATGTGACTTGTCTTAGCAACAAGCACAGAGGAAGTAGCTTGCTGGCATGAAGCATGAGGTACAGATTTTTTTAATTTTTAACATTTCAATTGTATTTGAGCAAAAGAATATTTAAAAAATAATGTTAGTCTTACTTTCTTTATATTATTCTATGCAACCCCCAATTGTGGAAAGCTTACAAACATGTAGAAATAATATTTGGGCAAGGACATATTTTTGTTCACAGGACAAAGCAGCAACCAACAGATTGGGAAAAGATCTTTACCAATTCTACATCTGATAGAGGGCTAATATC
Source organism: Montemys delectorum (assembly GCA_019843815.1). NCBI lineage: Eukaryota > Metazoa > Chordata > Mammalia > Rodentia > Muridae > Montemys > Montemys delectorum. Next base: position 5,963 of record JADRCD010232294.1, read on the forward strand.
CAATACATACAAAGAACTCAAGAAGTTAGACTCCAAAGAACCAAATAACCCTATTAAAAGTAGGGTACAGAGCTAAACAAAGAATTTTCAACTGAGGAATATCAAATGGCCAAGAAGCACCTAAACAAATGTTCAACATCCTTAGTCATCAGGGAAATGAAAATCAAAACAACCCTGAGATTCCATTTCACACCAGTCAGAACGGCTAAGATCAAAAAATCAGGTGACAGTAGATGCTGGCGAGGATGTGGAGAAAGGAGAACACTCCTCCATTGCTGGTGGGATTGCAAGCTGGTACAACCACTCTGGAATTCAGTTTGGTGGTTCCTCAGAAAATTAGACATAGTACTACCTGAGGACCCAGCTATACCACTCCTGGGCATATACTCAGATGACGCTCCAACATGTAATAAGGGCACAAGCTCCACCATGTCCATAGCAGCCTTATTTATAATAGACATCTTGTTCTGCCTTGTTCCAGGCCTATATTCTGAACCTCATTTCTTAACTCCATGGTGTTGGCTCCCATATATTCCTCATTTGGTCGCCTCACTAACCTCTTCCTGGCTCCAGAGTCATGAAGATTACAGTGTTCCATTGCAGTATGTGGTCATCCCCTTTAATCATATGGTCACCATCATTGAGAACAGTATACTCTTATGGAATGTGAGCTGGTCTATAGATCTAGCAACCATTAGTGTACAACTACTATACGCCATTGTAGACACAGTAATACAGCCGTGAAATAAAAATGATAATGTTGAAGAGCATTGGTGCTGTTGTTTCCCAGGCAATTTTGGACCTCTCATCTTCTTCCTCATCACTTATTTAATTGGGAGGGCCCTGCTGAATAGCAAAACAATCATCATGATTAGGGATAAAGAACAGGGGAACTAGGTATGTTGAACCACAGCAGTAAAATAGAAAAGCAAGGCACTAGGTATTAGAGCTTGAGACATGATGAAATGAAACTTTGGAAGGCATTCTGAACTATCCCCACAGAAGTCAAATACTGGGGGGAACCTCCTAATACCAAAAGGACTTTGACTATGAAGGTGTTTCTCAATATCTATGATAGAAACCTGACCCTTAGCAGTATTCAAGACTAGACTAAACAGAGTTCTCAAGAGATAAACTGAGGAGAACACTTTGGCATGAGCTGAAGCATGGGCCTGTTTTATGTCCTTCCAGTTCAAGTCATAAAAATTTACATAACCGGGGATTTTTGTTCTCCAAGCCCTTGTGGCAAATTAGCTCAGTGCCCACATGTGACACATGACTGTAAAACATCTTGCACTCATCTCCATCAGCTTCAGGCTCCTTAGTCCCAGCTAATCTCTACCTAAGTGGAATCTCTGGGGAAGGAGGCATTTTGTAAAGTCACCTCTGGAAATGCCACAGAGCTAGAAAAACGTTGAAAAAAATCCTAAGTGCTCAGTAAGTATGTATTGATAAATTCTGGGTCGGTTTAAAGCAATACCTGTCTACGCAGTCAGCTAGACTCTGAAGAATGAAAAATATATCTTTTCTTCAAAGAGTAAGAAAAGAAAAATACCACAAGTAATTAAATATGTGTATAAACATAAAAGAAAAACCCTGACCATAGGTGAAGAGCTGACTCAGCAGATAAAGGTGCTTAGTGTACAGACCTGGTGACCCGTGTAAGTTTCTGGAACTCACATAAAAGTGCAAGAAGAGAACCAACTCTACCAAGTTGTCCTCTGACTTCCAAATGTGTGCCATAGCATGGGAATTCCCACATATACATCATGCACAACACACACACACACACACACACACACACACACACACACACACACTTATTTTTAGGTATAAATGCTGAGGACTACTAATAATGGTATATAATGCAAGAGAGATCAAAATCTATCTCTGAGTCATGATAGAACACATGGTACAATACTATCTGTACATCCATTGTTAAGTCATTGTACCGAAAAAAAAAAATGGAATCAAGTGACATAAGATTTTTGTCTTATCTGAAGGGAAAAAAGTGACATTTTTTATGACTTTTATCCTATCCTATTTTCTCTTAAGATGTCAACATGACTATTTGAATTTAAATGTGTACTATATGGTAGATTTGGAAGCACATATATGCAATTATGAGCATTACAGCCCAGGCTTGAGAGAAGTGAGCAAATGACAACAGGACTGGGATCCTGACATTTCATCTGCTTGGATGATCAAGGCAAGACAGTTGGGAGCCACCATAGGTCAGGTTGGCCAAGGGTCAAGCTTTATATGACAGGTGAAGCCAGACAGTGAAATATCTGGCATCTAACAGGTAAAACCACCAAGACAACCAATCAGAGTCACTAAGGAGAGAACAGAGGATCTTTATCACTTTGCCTCCTCTTCTTTCATTTGGGTGTGCATGTATGTGCACAATTATGCTTGCATGTGCACAAAATGGAATAGTGGAAAACTTAGAAACCAATAGTTCTCCTTGACAGGCAGAAGGAAGGCATGAGGGTATGAGTCCTTCTCCCAGGAGAGTTCTAAATAATAAGGTTTTTTTTAGTGCCATGCCTTAATGAATTAAGGAGAATGACCTGAACCCATTCCCAGGGTTCTGTCCTGTAAGTTCTACTTCCAGGGCTCTGCTCTCCCAAAAGGAGGAATCTCAAATGTCTTTAAAAGAATCTTTTCAATAGTTCTCAACTGATTTCTGAATGTCACTCCTCTGTCATGAGACATTTTATTAATATAGGAATATCTCACAATAAGCTTTGAACTGTCACTTATACATGAATGGAGGTGTTCTCCAAATCTTTCCTTATAGGGGAAGAATCGGGAAACTGGTATTGGAAAAGCATATGTCATGGTGGCAGTGCACACATGGCCTAGCTTCTCTGTCCTTTTCAAAAGCCAATACCTTCTTATTACAACCCCACAAGACCACCAGAGTGCTTTGAATTAGCTCTTATGGAATCTGACTTTGAAAGAAGATGAAGACAACCAGTGGTTGGGCCTTCCATCTTCTCATGGGACAGCCTCAAATTATCCTTATAGCCTCTAGTCTCCATGAGTAGGGGGCAGGGGCAGAGGGATTCACAAGGCCTTCTCTAGGGAGCTATTGGCAGTTGCTTGCTATTGTGGGAGGGAATGTCAGTTTTCTTCAGGACGCTGGCCCATGGAGGGTTGGCCATGCTCCAACAGATAGCCCCACAACCAGGCACATATGAGCAGCACTCACTGGACTTTCATATATATGAAATTCTCAAAGGATAAATACATTTTAAAATAGTTATGGGCTTATCACATTTTTAACCAATTGGGTAGTCACCGTTCACTGATTTTAAAATGTCCCTTCTTTAAATTCACCTCAAAGGAAAGATGCTAGATACAAATTTTTAAACATAGATAAATATATAATATGTAGGCCCTTGATGAGTGTTAAGAAGAAAATTAAAGCAAGTTGAATCAGAGAAACAAAGAAAAGTATATGCTGCTTTTGGCAACATAGTCAAAGAATGGCTCTTTGTAAGGCCATCATTTGAGCATATAATCATGGTAGCTATCAAAAGGCAAGGCTTTCTAGACGAGTGTAGTGACAAGGTATAAACTAGAATTCAGATCTACCAGGCAGGTGGGGCAGATCACCTAGAGAGTTTTAGACCATGTGAGGGCACGTCAGAGTGGGCATTCTTCTTATGTTCCTCCCTTCCGCTAGCTTACTACAGTTGTAGATCAGTTGCTATGCCCATAAATACTGGACACATGCTCCAGATGTTCCCTATAGCCAAATGGCTCTCATAACAGATCCAAGCAGAGGGTAGCTGTCTCATACAGGGAAGTGTCTGAAGCCCGGGGAGAGAAGCCAAGGCTGCTAGGACATTGGTTATAAGAAATGATTACTGAGTTTTGTAGACAGACAAAGAGGCTGAAAGCAAGGACAATAAAATAACCATGCAAGGAAATATCAGCAATATCGGCTATGGTGTGGTCAAAACATTGGTGGCACTGACTGAGTGTATTACACTGTTCATTTTTACAGTGTTATGTTGAACAAGTACATATTAGACTTTCCCTAACTATGGTAACACTGAGTTATCGTTTGGAATACCATTTGGAACAAACTTAAAATGAATTCTATTCCTAAGCACAGACTGGTGCTATCTGGTTATTATCACCAACGTCATTTTATTGATCTGCTATTTTATATGTTATGCTGAAGCATTGGACTAGTATGTGGGAAAACCACCATCCTAAAGCTTGATGTCCAGACATGACTTCCCACTGTACTGTGGCTGTGGTGACCGTGATATAACATTGCTTTTAATTGCCTGTCTTGTCTGGTAGACCTGCATCCAGTTTCTCCTTGTCAACAACAACAGTCTCAAAACTTCTGTGCCTTTCATCATTTTCTCTCACTGGTTTCAAACTTTCCTAAAATTGGCTGATGAGATGGACCATCAAGTAAAATCACTTGCTCCAAGCTTAATGACCTGAGTTTGACCCCCAAGTCAAACTAGTGCAGAGAACTGACTCCTGTAAGTTGTCCTCTGACCTCAACACATGCTCCCCAAATAAATAATGAATAAAAATGTAGTAAAAATTTAAAGCTTCCCTAAAAGCAGAAAGTAACACGAATATACCATTCTTCTTAGACTCCCACTAGAGCCATCCAGTCATCTCAGGAAGAAAGTGCTCCCTGGCTCACTTTTCCAAAAGACTGATAGCTCCCACTTGCACTTGAATTTCCTTGCTGGATTAGAAATAAATAATATATATCATCTTATGACTTCCAGCTCTGCCATTTGTAAGTTGTATAGTCCTGGACAAATGACCATACTTTATGGATCTAAGGAACCAAGAATTTAACAATACATCCTAAATTCAGATATGTTAAAATATAGAAGAACAAAAGGCCAACATCAATTGCAAAATGCCATCAATTTTAAAATGGACACATGCACTCTAGAATGTTGAAATCTTAAAACTATTTGGTTTGGAGTTTATAAAACACATAGGATTTTTTCCCTAAGACTTAGTTCCTACCTAATAAAGAAGTTATGAAGAGAAATAGGAAAATATAAATAATACAAATTTGATTTATACAAGCCACCTATAATGTAAAGAAATAGATGTCCTCATATTCTTCTTTCAAAAAAAAAGTCTCCCTCTTTTTCAGCCTTCTATACATATTTAATATTTACATCAGTGCTTCTCAACCTTCCTAACACTGTGATCTTTTAACACAGATCTTTATATCATGGTGACTCACAATTATTAAACTATTTCCACTGTTAATTCCTAAGTGTAATTTTGCTATTGTTAAGAACTGTAATGTGAATATCAGATATGAAAAATATCTGATATGTAACACCTCTGAAAAGGTCATTCAATGCCCCCAAAAGGGATCGTGACCCATAGGTTGAGAACTGCTGATTTATATGAACATTTATTGATCCATAACGTTCCAACGGTGTAATTTAGTCTTGCCCAACCTTTTGTCTCCATGACATACTGATATCCCAACTAGGAAGCCTCAATCTATAAGGTCACACATATGGTCAGGCAATTCTCTCGCAAAGTTTTTTTTTTTTTTAATAGTTATTGTGATTCTGGAGTTTTAGTGAACAGGTAATAATTGACACAGTACACTTTCCAGGAGCAGTCATGGACATACAGGGCCATGGCTGGGTTCTATGTTGAATTTATAGAGCAATTGCTGGCATGTGTTCCCTCTTTCCTTGTTGAGCTTGGTGGAAATGTTTGTTATGAAATGCCTCGTTCTCAGAGTTTCTCCTTTCTAACACCAGTGTCATTTGAGGTCAGATAGTTTCCCTGTGTGGACTTGTCAGCACACTGTACGATATTCAGTGCTGTACCTTTTATCTGCCTTCCTATGTCTGTGCATTAGTACTATTCCTGTTGCCTTGAAAAACACCCTGAACAAAAAACATGTAATGGAGAAAGGGTTTATTCTGACTCATAGTTCAAAGATCCACTGTGTTGGGAAGCCATGGTTTCAGGGATTTGAAGTGTCTTATCACGTTCCGTCCACATTAAGAAAGCAGACCGTGAGAAACACTGCCATTCAGATCATTTTCTTTTTTTTCATTTGCCAAGGATCTCAGCCTATGAGACAGAGGGGCTAACGCTGTCCATAGATACCCTACTGCAATTGCCCCTATCTAGATAGTCCCTCGCAGCCATGCCCAAAAGCTTGGCCCTCAGGAGATTGTAGATACTCTCAGGTTGACAATCAATATAACTCATCACGGTCTCCAAACGTATCAAATAGCCCATGGCAGGCAAAATCACCAGGGTTGACAACCCTCTAGTTGTGCCGCAGAGGCAGCGATTCCAGCTATGAACTTTGTTAGGCACTAGACTTAGGTAAGAATTAACACTTTGGCTTACTTGCCTCCCAGGTTCCCTGCACAGAGCAAAACGGACGGAGATTACAAAGTAGTGTGGCAATGTTAGCATGCCTGTAAGGGACAGCAAGATTGCTGTGTGACATTTACCATTGTGCAGTCACCATATGGGATGTAACCATTTTTATTCTATGTCATCTTACCATAAATTCCCCAAATAGGTACCCATTTTATAGAAGGAGAGAAACACAGAGGCTTAGGATCATTAAATCTACTAAGCTCCGTTAACATTTTGCTGAAGGAGGATGCTCCTATGCATTAAGGATATTTAACAGCATCTCTGATTTCTACATCAAATTTTGCCTGCAGACACAACAAGCCCATTATTCATGCTGCATGTTCACTACCCAAGCAACAGAACCAAACTCTAAGAAAGGAAGCATGTCCAGGAGCATAGGGCTCTTTGGGGGCACAGCAAAGGTTTAAAAGGAACTTTCCAGACATCACTGCTACTGCGGCCATACCAGCTCACTGCCTGTGGGTGCCCAAATTCTGAATGACAGTCATTTTGAACAAGAATGGAAACTGAGACCTCCCAGGGAGGTTAGACATCATGGGGAGAAGGGACCTCAGTGAACACGGTAGTGTCAAACAGATGAATGGTCTCCCCATGTTCACTGGTATATAAGTGTTCAAAAGAGCCACAGGTTGACTGGGAGAGCCTCAACATTAGGGAAGGAACATTTCTACCACTACACTAGGGTCTCCAGCTCCAAAGGCATCAGTTTACAGTATTTTTGTCCTCCCATCCCAGACACCACATTCCTTTCTGGGTGACAATCTCCAGTCTTGAAACATAAGCACTATCTTTCCGTATGGCTGCTTCCAGTTAAGCTCTTCTGTACCACAACACTCCTGGGAGGTGTTTGTCATTGGTTTTTCCTCCCCAGAACATTCAGCAAGCCTGATTTGCCACAAATGGTAAAGAGAAGTCAAGTGCAAGCGAATAGTGCTTGCCCTGCACGGCCTGGACATTTGCCCTCTGGCTCTTTCTGTTGTTAAATAATCCCCAAGAGGAAACCTGGCAAAGGCAGCTCTCCCCCTCTCACTTTGACAGCCACCAGCATGCCAGGAAACCAGCATCCTGTATCACTGTGCCTTTATTTCCACATCACTTCTGCCCCACCCCTCCACTCTGAGAAGAATCCCTGCAAAGACTGGTCGGTCCTTCACACAGCTCTCCAGCCTCTCTCTATCTCACTTTGCCCAGTTCACACTCTCAGTGGCAAACCCATCATCTAGCAGTGCCTCGGTTCTGCCCCAACATCAGTCTAAGCAGTCATTCTATGTCTGTCAAAATACTGACAGCACTTCTCCCTGCTCCGAGAGCATCAGATCCCATCTGTATCACAAACAGTCTTCCAGGTTTATTTTGCCTATCACTTCTCAACACTTGCTATTTAAATTCCAAATCACTGTTCGGGGGTTTCACAGTGTCCCTGCTATTCTTGGAGTTTACTCACTACATCTTCCTCTCAGATGCCTTATTGGTATGCTGCTGGTATCATGTATGCACATACATGCATCCCATGCATACGTATGTACATGCATAAACATTAATGTTTCAGGGCAAACCATCACTGTCATCCATATCAGACAAGATTATCATTGGTCTGCAAAGGTTACAGTGATATAGTGAAGATCATTCATGGCCTCAGAGACCATTCAAATCATTGGAAGAAAAGAAGCAAAAAGTGGAATAAATTTAGACCTTTTTTGTTTGTTTTTTTCAAGCCCTTCCCAGTCAAAATTTAATTATCTGACTCTGTTAGTTGAAGCAAGAGAACAGTCGTCACTGTTCTCTCTCCTCGCTTAGATGCTGGGGTCGGGAATTTAACACTATTTCTGGAAAACAAGACATGCCTATAACTTCATTAGCAGACACCAGTCCACTTGGTGCTTAGGAAGATGAAGCATCCTGCCTGCGACAGGTTCAGGACTGCCTTACAGAAGGTGAAAACCATCTGCTAATGTTTGACTTCTAAGCCAAACAATGCTGACATGCATCAGAGCACAAATAAACCAAAAGGCAGATAGATCAGAGGCCACATGCTCATCAGAGCTACAAGAAAGAGCTTGCCTCTCCTCCTTTATATGGCCTTTGTTTGATGGCTACTTCTCCCCTATGCAGATAACTTGTCTTAAATCTTCCTTTTCCCTGATTCTGTTCCTGAAAGGCTCAATCTTGACCATTTTGTTGCAGTTCCATTCTCTGATATCAGGGAGGACCTTTGCATCAAGGGGTTGGCACTGCTGGCCTACTGTGGACTGAATGAACTGCCGAGCCATTGCTCCTTATGCCTGGCTCCAGAAGAAGTGACAACTTCAGCAGAAAAACGCAGTAAAAATACTCAGTCATGGTTGGTTTGAAATAACATGGAGTCAGTCTGCTGTGAGCACAGGAAGACAAAGCAGCTGAGGAGCTGTTGGAGAGGTGTATGTGTGTGTGTGTGGGGGGGGGGGGGTTGTTCAAGAGATGGTTGGCTGCTGCCTTATGCCTTCGAGTTGTTTTCTCTAACTGAAGTTATTTCAAGCTAGAGCAAAGCTCTATGCTATTCTGGACTCAGCTATTAGAGTATCACACCAACACTGGACTAACTCTAACAAATCAATTAAGTGCCTGCCGACTTCCATGCTTCCCCCCATGACAATAATAGACTAAACCTATAAGTTACTCCCAATTAAGTCCTTTTCTTTACAAAGTTTTTGTGGTCATGGTGTCTCTTCACAGCAATAGAAACCTAACTAAGACAATTACCCACATTGTACACATCTGACTGGTGCACTAGATGGCCTATTGAAACTTGAAGAGACACCAAACCCTTAAACAAAACGTCTACCTGTTCTAAGTTTCCATCTGGTTCTGAGATCACTGATGAGAATTTTCTGAATACTTCTGTTCTCATTCTCAAGAATAAAGCCAGAAACTAATAAGTATTAATATGTCATCATCTAACACCATACAAAACCCCACAAAACCTTGTCTTCCCAATCCATACTACTTCATACAAATTCAATGTGTGCAGCAGTTTCAAGTGTTATTAAATCTGTTGTTTATAGGATTGTCTTACTCAGATTTTCATAATTCTTGCCAAACAGATTTCAGTTTTATTTTTCTATTCCTCTTTCTGTTATAAGTTCTGTAAAAATTTTAGGGCACTTTCATTTTGTGAGGTCTCATTTGCTCCCAGGTGAATCCTTGTCTGACCTGAAGAATCTTGCAATTTCCTGAAGCCCCACAAGCCACTTGCAGCTCTTAAAGCTGAACTGTCTACCCCAGAGCCGCTAGGCTCCACGATTGTCAAGTATTTTAAACATCTAAGCTGATAAGTGCTAGGAGCATAAAAGATACACTAAAACTTAAATGCACAAAAATTAGATATTTTACTAAACTTTTTATAATATTGATGGCATATTGAAATACTAATATCTTGAATATGATGGATAAAATAAATTTATTATTACATTTTCCAAATATTTTATTTAAGTATACTTATGAGAAAATTTAAAATATCAAACATTTTCATATATCATAGTTTGTATTATATTGCCATTGGACAATGTACTACCAAATTTCCTTCTGCTAAAATGAGATACCAAAAACTGATACATTTATCAAGAAATAGGTTTACTTATCTCACAGTCCTAGAGGTTCAATCAACTCAGCTCTGATGATGAGATAATGAAGACAGAAAGAGAAGATCACACCACCCAACAGGAAAACAGAGCAATTTAGAAATCAAGGTCAGACTTTATTCAAGAACTAATTCATGAGGAGATGCCTCCAAAGACCCAAGGACAACCAACTGTCCTCACTTGTTAGTATAGCCATACTGTAAGGAACACACTTATAACACATAATCTCTTAGATAGATGACCTCAAGCCATATCATGGCAAAGGAAGGTCACAACTTGGCATTATACTGGCATTATGCTGTCTTATTCACTTAAATGCTAGCACTTATATGATAGCACTCAGTACTTATATGCTAGATGCATAGTGTGGATGTCTTAGTTTTCTCTAGGATGTGTTGTTCTCATCTTGCTTCTTTGTACTATATCATAGTAAGGCTAACTCTTAGAAGGGTATTTCCCAGGTTACCATGACACCTGAATTGAGCTATACTTGGTCAATAGGATGTATTACTGGGAGATTGGAGGGCAAGAAGAAAAGAGGTGCCAGTGTGCTTCTCCCTCTTAACTCATTAGGAGAAAAGCTGGTAGCAGAGCTGAATGCTGCTTTTCAGTCAGGGGTTATTTGCCAATCTCTCTAACACTTTATAGGATAGACAGACCTTCCAACTTAAAATAGGGAACTCAGGCCAGAGTTTTATGGGTGACATTTCCCAGGGCCTATATTTTCAAGGTTTCTTTGTGGAAGGCACATGGATTACCCACATCCCTCAGAGTGGAAGTTATCAACTTTGGTTTCCTATTAGAGCTTTTAGGAGCCTTGAAAACTGTCTAAGACTAGCTCCCATCTACTTGGTCTGACTTGGAACTTGGACAATGATATCTTTAAAATGCCCTCCAATAACCTATAGTGTTCAATAGCTCCACACATTGGTACCTTACTGATTTCCTGGTTATACCAAGGAGCTAGCTGCCAATCTGAACGTAGATTTCCATGAATTCGATAGCTGGTCAAGTGCTCTTCGAAGATTTCTTTCTTTCTCAAATTTTCTAGAAAATGTTCCAGTTCTCACTTGGGGACTTCCATGCACCTTTCTTGCCATAGCGACACACAGCTAAATGACTCCTCTTCACCATGGGTCAGTTACCTTCAGCTCTGTTCCATGTGCACTTAAGCAAATGCTCAGAGGTGTAGGTCAAACTTCAAATGTGATGGTGGCCTACTGAAGCTTCTTCATCCGTGCTAGCTAGTATAATGTCTACACACGTCTAAGGCTCCAACTGTACTATATCCCTCTCCTTTATTGAAACGACATGCTTCAGTTCTTAGAATCAATAGTTTGTCCTGAGAATAAACAAACTCTCATCTTATAGAAGACTAAGGGAGGTTCTAGGTTCTGATTACTCCTTTATTCACTTCACATCTGGACTGTTCCCTTCTAAGATGTGAAGGACTGAAGGACTTTCCTTTAATTTGTCATGTATGGGTCTAATGCGTTCATAATCCCCCCTTTCATATTTGTATCTGTGTGTTATGGTCTACAGTGTGAAAATGCTCACAGATGTAGAAATTATGGAGGGTCTGTGGGCATCTCGCACACTTTCTAAGACTTTGGCTTTCCAAATGGGAACTTACGAAACCAGGTGATAGATTCATGTTCATATCTTAAACGGGCCACCCAGCCCTAGTATAAAAGCAGGGTGACAAAGAAATACATCACTGTTCCCAGCAGCTACCTGGGTATACTCATTACTCAGTGGAAAATGGACCAGGCTTGTTCATCAAAAGTCCCTTTTCCTATGGAGAGCCATTTGAACACTGTCTCATTTAAAATAAGTCAACCAACACCACAGAGATAAAAAACAAAACAAAAACAAAAACAAAAAACAAAAAAAACAAAACAAAACAAAAAAAACCTTTCCCCGACTGAGCAGCCTCTGGAAAGCAGTGTCTAAACTGTCATAGTGAAATATAACCTGCTCAGAAAATGGTTTCTTTTCAGGGGGTGAGGGGAAATTACCTACTAACTTGAATTAGAAAGAGGGAGAATGTGGTGAATATTTTAAGAGAAATTACAATTTGCATGAACAACATATTGATTGTTACTTTGTCACACCTGAGAAACCGCTGGCCAGATGCCAGGAGCCCAGGGCCATGTGATAAGCAGTAGGTCATCACCCTACAGGAAGAGGGTCTTGTTAGCACAGGAGAGTTCCTGAGACAGGAAAGGAAGCAGTCCTAGTCTGTAGCTTAGCTCTCAAGGTTTGGGTGGGATTACGGGAAGAATGCTGATGTTACAGAGTGTCTGTGGGAAGCCAGAGATCCAGTTTCATTCTGCCTTGTTTTCGCCCCTACACACAGACTTTTACTTTTCCTGGCTCTGTGGTCCTCTGCTTTCTCATTGGTACTTCCTTCTTATCACCTGGGCATGACTCACTCTACTGAGCCTTTGGCTCATCCGATCTCTTAATTTTTTTTTCCTCAGTCATTCTCCTCCTTCAAGTCCTCTACTACTTTGGCACAAGACTGTAGATAAAATATTGGGTTTTTTTTCCAGCTATATAGGAGCTACTCTAACACAGCTTGCCTTGCCCATTCTTGACCTCAGGGACTATTGAAAAACCCTCCATGCTATCTTTCGCCATTTTGAGTTCTCAGGGACCATGCTCCAATGCAAACTCCCTTTCTCTCTTTTGCAATGGTTCTGAACCAGTTGCCTTATTTCTCTGTTTTTCCTTCTCCTGTCTAGATAGGCAGTGTATGAGAATAGCCACCTCACATTCAAAAATATTTTATTCAGAGATAGAGTTTTTGTCTTCTTGTAACATTACTCAGATGAAATCATTACTGTCAAAGTCAGAGGTAAGACCTGGACTGAGCAGATCACCAGGGAGCCAGATGAACAACTTACACCACGACACAGAAACACAGAATCCCAGGGTATTGCCTCCCTAGCTGACAAAATGAAAAGAACCAATGAGTTCGTGATACATATTTTTGACAAGCTGCAGCTACCAGGAACTCATCTGCAGCGGATTGCTCCCCTCCCCCATCAACTTTGAGAAGTTTACTTTGCACTATTTTAAGCCCACACTGTTAGGAGAAAGTCAAACTAAATTTCTCGTGAGATTTCTCAGAGCTTTTGTGTGATTAGATTGTCAGAAGCATCAGCAGGCTTCTGCTCGCTGCTGAGGCTAGCTGGGTACACTGTGAGAAACAGCAGGAGTAGGAGGGGTGACGTTCAGGAAATCCTTTGCTTTCACCTTGTATAGTGAACACAATCTCAGATGAAGTCTTAGGGGATGTGGACTCTAGTCCCAGTCTGCTGCTGGCTGGCAGTGAGATCGCTGACCCATATTGTCCAATCATTATATGTGGCTATGAAGTGCTTGAAATGAGGCCACTTCCAAGTGAGGTGCCAATGTAAGACACATGATAGGTTTCAAAGACCTGACATAAGAATGTAAAATATCACACTAGTAATGTTCATACTGACACTTGTTGCAATGATAGTATGCAAATTTTGATATATTATATTAAATAAAATATTAACCCAATTAAAGTATTTTAAATTAATAAATCACTATTGTTTATTAATGTAATTATTTAATAAGATTAAATGTTAATTTAATCTATATGTTTCACTTTGTTAATGCGTCTCCTTGAAAATTTAGAGTTTAGCATGTAAATTACATTGTACTTCCTTGGGACAGCACTTACAAATTCACATTGCTCCACAAATTTGGAGAACTGGGTACTTCAGAGACAGTCTTCAACAAACAGTAATTTAGCATGATCTACCTCCTCCAAGATTCACTTTCTCCTTAGATACTTTTAATTTCTTTTTTCTATTATCATTGGTGAATGTTAAATGAGAGGAGGTGGGGCATGGCGGGACTAGGGCCATAGCTCAGTCTCTAAACTGCTTGCTGTGTACGTATGAAGATGTATGATCTCAGCACCCATGTAAAAAGCCAGGTAGAGTGATATGACAACCCCCCCCCCCAAAGTGGATGACTCCCAACTCCAAGTGACAGACCCTGCCTCAGAACAAAGGGAGAAGAGCTGCTTATGGAACCATATCCAAGCTTGACATCTGACCATTGTGTATGTGCACACATGTGCATGTGTGTGCCCATGAACACACACACACACACACACACACACACACACACACACACACATTACTGTTAGGAAACGAAAGGAGATCAGAGGCAGGATATAATGGAAGGGAAGGAAGTAAATATGGTCTAAGTATGCTTGTGGGAAGATAGCACAACAAAACCCATTGTTTTATACAACTAATTGTGCTAATAAAATACATGGATGTTAGAGAGGAGAATACTGGGCCACAGATATGGTCAGGGAAACTTACAGCCTATGCTGATGACTTAAGCTTCATCCTCAGGACTGGCACAGTAGAAACAACTGCCTCAAGTTGTTCTTCACCTCCACATGTCTGTGATGGGACGTAAGTCACACCCATGCACAAGAACGGAAAATAAATGTAATAAAAAAAAATAAAACAAACTCAGAGTACTGACCATGTGGGTCCTGTATTGGCATTCATGTGTTAGGCAGACACCAAAAGAGATCATTTCTTTCCTCAAGCAGCTAAAGTGAAGACATGTAACATGAAGACACAAACCAATTACTAATCGTATGAAGCCTTGTGGGATTAACTGCCAGATTAATCTTTCTCATACTTTAGCATGTGCAAAACCTCAGCAGAACCAGAACACTTCTTTGAGATGCTATTATAGATGAGAAGTTACCATAAAAACAGGAACGAAGATGAGACTACCATTTTTATGTCTCCCATAAGTAATTGCATAATTGTGGGAGGGGCAGGTGAGCACAATTGAGCTAATGGCCTTATTAGTGACACAGCATTCCTTCTGGGCCATTAGCCTTCCCTCTGCACATATTTCCTCTACCTTGTCTCCAACAAAATTTGGAACATTAGATGGTGATAAACATTGCTCTTGTTAAGCCATTTTCTCCTAACTCACAAGTAGGAGAGGCAGGAGATCATGGGAGCAGCTCCATAGGCAATGGGGTATGGTGTGAGAAAACATTAACAGCAAAGAGCAATAAAGGAAGGAGATGCCTGATACTCCATACAGAGAAAAGAAGTGGCTGAACCCCTCTGGCCTTGGGGCCTTCTAAGCCATCTTTATGCACTTCCTACTGCCCTGGCTGAGAACAGATGCTCTTTCTGCCAGCATGGCCTTCTCGAGATTCTCAGGGGCTGCAGTGACAGATCGATTGAACTGACATTGCACTATTCTTGATTCTTGAAAGGAAAACAAAAACAAAAACCTTTTGGGGGAAAAACCACAAACTGGCCCAAGTCCCTTCTCTCCTTTGGAGCTCTCCTCCTCAATAATTCAGGAAATAACATCTCAGAGGCTCTCATCTTGGCCTATGCGATGTTTTTAAATCCTTCTAAATGGCTAAGAAGGTAATGCTTTTCAGTCATTTTCTCTGCAGCCCTCCCTTTCCTGGCAGAGACAGTGTATGCAGTCTATTAGAGCATTTTTTCCTTCATATAATGGCACCAATTAAATTACCTTGCAGCCCGACCTTAATCTGGCAGGAATGATTATTCCATGAAACAGTTAGAGCTCTAATTGACATGAAGTGCCTGCAAAATATGTCTTTTGCAGCAACCCCTGTCAAAGTCACATTGATATGCTAATCCCTATAGCTGGCAGAATCACTTCATAAAGAGAGACATTGAAAATTGAATTATTTCAATTTCAGTACCTAGGAATCTAGTGATCTGTCTGTATATGTAACTAAGTAGGTGCAATACTTTATATGGGTAAACAGCTGTACTAGGGTGTTGCCATGGTAACTGCTTGACTCATGGCAGTTGTGTTAGTGATGAAGTCATTAGCAGTGTGAAATGTACTTTGAGGTTGTCAAGTGTAACACTCCAGGAATATTTCATCAGTATTAGTGGAGCCTTTTCATTTACATAATTTAGGCTTTCGCACATGATCTCATTATGGTGCAAGAAAGGGGTGCATTGTGGGGCAATTGTACCTGGTCGGGATGAATCTCCATTATGTCATTTGACTATTAATCTTTCTCCTTAAATAGAGTTTTCCAAATAAGTCTTATGGGAAATTGATAACTTCATTGCAACAATGATGCTGAAACAGTGTTATTGTGAGACAGCCCGGGCTGGCCATATGTTGTCCACACAATGAGAAACCAATGCAGATGAGTACCAGGCTCTTTAGACGCACCCTGTGCCTTGTTGATCCTTTAAGTTCAGAAAAAGAACTTTGAGGTCAGACACTCATTCAAGGGAGTGTTACTTTCCTGTGCATCTCTGCTGGGGTCTTATTGATCCTTATGATGGTGTGCTATGCAAGCCTTTTGGGACCAATGAGAAGTTTTATTGCTGTTCTGCCCCACCCACTTCAATCTGATTCAGCTTGCAATACGTCCTCAAGATTTGATTCTGAATGGTGTCTGGCTGTTTCACAGAAACATAGATAGCACTTTGGGCCAGAGCAGGAGGTTGAGAAGAAAAATTGCTAGAGCAAGCTTGCTGGCCAGCTGAGCTGGAGCAGACAGCCCTATGCACAAGGACCCTGCCTGACTACAGACAGTGGAGAACAGGCAAAGAATATCCTGCTGTCAACTCAGGCTTCTGCACACATATCACCCACACACATGTGAATCCACATTTGTATGCACGAGCCACCATACAGACATACATATCAAAAATAAACTGAAGGAGAATTGTAAAGCTGTTTAGGCATCAATTGCAAAATTAGAGTAAATAGACACTTTCCACGGTTTGATCCGCTGTGCACTCAGGTGAGGTACAGCTTAGTGTTTAGTCAGCTGCTCTATTTTCTATTTTCATTCAGTCATTCATTTGTGTGCCCATTTTTATTAATATTTTAATATCATACATTTCAGGAAGTGGTCTAGGTGCCAGAGAAAAAGATACAAGCACAAGGGACAAAATCTTATCTTTGTGATATTCAATTTAATGGGAAGATATATATTTTAAAAAAAATCTGTGCAAGTACAAGAACCAGAAACAATGAAACAGAGCAATAGGCTTTGCCTTAAGTAGATGGGAGGGGTCAGGCAGGTTCAAAGAGCCATTTATGTTGAGAACTGAGGGAGGAGGAGGTCAATCAAGGGAGAATAGAAGCAATTACATTTCACACAGGAAGCAATTTTAAACTTCTGATACTCAGGCTACAGAAGGTTATTGGGACCAAAGAATTTAAACCCAGTGGTCAAGATTAAAGAAAGAGCTCATCCCAAGTCTCACCCTGGCAGGAAGAATAGGTGCCAACTGAAAAGAGTCACTGTGCTCACCACGAGATAAATGCCATCTAAATAGGATGAGAACCTTCACATCCTCCAAGGATGTAAATAGAGGCCAAATCACAAAGAACCATGCGCTTCTACTTCCACTTTTCCTTTCTGAGGGAATATACATACATATATATACATATATATGTATGTGTATATATATGTATATGTACGTATATATATATGTATGTTTATATACATATATGTATATATAAGCATATACATATATATTTAGATATGTGCATGCACAGTACATATATGCATATATATGCATATGTGCATATACACAAATGTATATGTACATGTGTACATACTTATATGCACATATAACCATATATACTATATATGTACATACAGTATATACATATACTATACACATCACATGTATACATCTATGCATATAGATGTATGCATATATACATGCAAACATATACTCGTGCACATATATATATGTACATATATACACACATTTGAGGGACTATATATAATATATATTTTATATATACATGTGTGTGTGTGTGTGTGTGTGCATGTGTGTGTGTGTGTGAGATCCCTCGGTGTCTACAGAGGATTTGTTAAAGAACTTCCATATATACCAACATTTAAGGATGCACAAGTCCCTTTTAAAAAAGGAAACAATGTTTAGATATAATCTCTGTATATTGTTCTGTATGTTTTAAATCATTTCAGGATTATTTATGCCTGTTACAATGTAAATTTTATACAAATAATTCATATATGAATTTAGGCATCAATTATAACATTAGAGTAAAAGATACTTTCCACAGTTTGACCTGCTGTGCACTTAGGTGAGTTATAGCTCAGTGTTTAGTCAGATGTTCTATTTTCTCTTTTCATTCATTCATTCATTCATTCATTCATAGGCTCATTTTTTACTAAGATTTTAATATCATACATTTCAGGAAGTGTTCTAGGTGCCAGAGAAAAAGATAAAAGCGCAATGGGCAAAATCAGTTTAATAGGGTGCTATATATTAAAACATATGTGCACAAGTACAAGAACCAGAAACAATGAAGCAGAGTAAGAGGGTCTTTCCTAAGGAGATTGGAGGGGTCAGGCAGGGAAATAATAACAAGAAAAAATAGCTTTAAATAGTCACTATATATATATGTATGTCTATGGAAAATCAACTAGGTTATTAGATTTTACTCAAGAAAATTAGTTCCAGGCTATATATAGATAAAGTCTGACCTAATTTATTTTTCTTCCCTTAATTTCTAGGTGTAGTTTCTTTGTAAAGAAAACACATTGCGTTCTGCTGAGCTTTGTGAGCACACACTGTGAATTACTGTCATTATTTGCTATTATATTGCAGGCTGGAGAAATGGTTCTGTGGTTAAGTGTTTGCTGTGCAAGAGGGAGGACTAGAATTCCAGCCCCTGAACTCATGTAAATGGCAAGTGGTCAGAGTGTCCCACCTGTAATTCCAGGCTCAAAAGCAGAGATCAGAAATCTCCACCGTCAGCTAGCTAGGGACACAAGCCACATCTGTAAGCTCTGTTTGTTTAGCTTGCCTCACCAAAGTAGGCACAATAGTGACTGAGAATGATTAGGAACATCATCCTCAAGCTTCCGCATGTGAATGCACACATTTTCCTACACATCCCATATGCATGTGCCCACAGACGTGCACATGTGCACTCACGCACACCCTCAGGAACAAGGAAAGATAAATGGAAAAAACTAGCTCTGCTTGTTCTGGTTTTCTTTTAATGGCTGGACTTGAAAATGCACAAATAGCTATTATTTATTTTATAACCTCTCAACTGAATGGCATGATCTACAGAAATGTTTGAAAAGTATGTATGAACAATAACTAAGATCCAATACAGGATACACTACTGGTTTTCTGCACAAAACTTTTTGTAGATGATGTTATGACCTGAAACAATCCCTTAGGCAAAAAACATTTGATAACACCTTTCTCCAAAAAAAAAAAAATACACAGTGCATGTCCACATCTTAAACACTTAGAATCAGCTTCAAAAATCAAACTAACCTGTGGGTGGGTCCTAACAACCCGAGGAAGAATCTAAAACAAGTGACCCTAATTTCCTATCTTTATACTCATAGCTAGTGATCTCTTAACCTTAGTCAAAGAAATTTCTTTTTGAGTAGATGGAGTTTATTATGGAAATCCACAGCTGATCAGGGTACAGAGACTAATACTCTGTGGAGTGCTCAGCTCTGAGTGAGACATTTGTATTATATACCTTCCTGAGACTCCAAGATAATTATGGAAGAGGAAGTAGGAAGATTGTAAGAGCCAGTGAAGCAGTGGGTGTCTACCTCAGAACAACACTGTGGGAAATGATGTCATTGCATACATGAATTCATAGCAGCCATGATTGCATACACAAGACTCGAACAAGATCAAGTCCACCATATTACCAGCACAGATGGGGGAGGGGCCTAGGAAGTCTTTCATAGCTGAAGAACTATTGGCAACGTATGGCTGTAAGAAGAGGGGATGGCTTTCTACAGGCATGCAGGCCCTGAGAGCCCCCCCCCCATGCATCAGGAGAGGTCCTACACTCACATACACATAGGCAGTAGTAAGTGGACTCAGTAGTTTCCAGCACAAAAGTGCAAGTTAGGAGGGAAAAGTGGTGGAGGAGTGGAGGAGGAATTAAAGGGGAAAATGGGATGTGAATTTCATGAAAATACATTATATGCATGCATGACGTTCTCAAACAATAAAAAATTAAGCCAAGTTGGTTAACTTTATCTTCCAAAGTTTGTTGATCAGAGCCCTCTCTTTCCAACCCCTAATTTTTAACCAAACGTTTTTAGTATGCATAAAATTTAGTTTAGGAAACACAGTTCATTTTAAAGTTTATATTTGATACATACATATATGCTCTGAACATTTTGAAAACAGAAAACATTCTTCAGTTTAGATGAGTTCTTAATGAAGCATCATATTTATCACTTAATTCCTTTATTCATTTGTAAAACATACACTGATTACCTCCAGAGGGAGGGTTAGGTTGCTGTGAGACCAGAAAGAAACTGGCTAATAGGAAAACCCACTCACTCAGAGCCATATAGCCAGTAAAGATGGAATTGTGTCCCCAGGCTAGGCAGCACTTGTGACACAGTGCTTCCATGCTTCTGTGGACCAATGGAAGATGGTATTATATATACATATGTTGTGTGTGCATCTGTGTGTGTATGTGAATAATGGATGCATTATCCATTCACTGTGTATCCCCTTTAAATGTAATCAACACACATTTTTTGAAGTATACTTTCCCACAAGAGAGAAACATCTGTGGAAATGCAGCTGCTCCTAGCCCTCCATGTCCCTCTTCTCTCCACTCGCAGTCCTGGTGGTGACAGTAGCCACAATGAGCATCATTTGGGAGTGGTCACACAGTGACATAAGATTACTGGTTTTGAGCTATGCCTTCTCTGTACTCCTCTGTAGCTTCCTGTGTCTGAAAGGGAGAACTCAGAGTCTGTTACATTTTTCCTAGATGTGTTTCCCTAGAAAAGGTCAGGGCACAGCCAGCACTGGATAAGAATCAGCACATTTCTCGGAAGTAATCCCAATCCTCTCCATCAGTCCTTCTAGTGAGGCATGTCATGTTCTGCCCATTTTTGCAGCCTTATCTACCCACAGCCTGCCTTCTCGCCTTGATAACTGATTTCTGCACCATTAATCGTGTTGGCTATGGAAACTATCTGAAGGACCACAGAAGTAGGTGAAAGACTACGTGTAGACTTTTCCACTTTACTATCTCTTATCCAAGAAACACTTTGTTAGATCCTGCTTTTCAGCCATTCAACCATGGGCTATTGAGGTAACTTCTATGTTAACTATCTGTGGAATGGAAGAAAGAACTGTACTAGACATAGGCAGATATTGTGGACACAATTAAGACAAGAAGAAACACAAGTGAGGAGAGGATGCTCAATGTTTTTAGTCACTGTTGCTTAACTGTCTTTGTCAAAGTAGCTTTAGAATTACATTTTGGAGACTTGCTTTCTATTTGGGTTCAATATGCCTTCGGTGGGTATCAGACATGTTATTCAGTAAGTATCTGTTATCCGCCCATGGGCTTTGCACAGGGCTCTGGGGGAAATGAGGGTAAATAAGCTAGTAATCTTGCCTTTAAAAGGAAGCACTATAGAATAAGAGACACCAGACTTCATCCCTGAGCTATTTTTTTGGTATGGGGTGGGCGAAGCATAAATCTGGAAGGAAGTAGTTTTTGCCTTCCAAATGACCTTTCATTTTGTTTCTGGGCAGAAACACCAACCAAGTAGTGAGATATATTGATATCTAATCGGATGCTAACTTAACAACCTCATCTGAAGCTAACTTGATTACAGCATCAGTTAGCCAAGTGTGAGTTGGATTTTTCTGAGTTAGTAAGTCAGTGCCTTGAGCCTCTCAACCTTCTAGGTAATACAAATTTCATGTTGGATAGGACAACCAACCTCCTTGGAATTTTAAGTGAAATCTGTCAAAAATAGAAGTTCTTGTATAACTGTTCTAGGCACATCACACCAGTTGCCTAGGCCCATTGATAAAACATGGTCCACAGCCTTAGTTGCCAATGAAGCAGGGAGGGTCGTTTTTGAAGTATCATGACGTCCATTTCTCCATTTAGGGAGACCTATAAGAGAACTTATTTTCTGGTGTATTTTTCCCAGGGCAGCTGTCATGAAACTGTCAGTCTCTGCTGACTGAGATATTCTTCTCCATTTCAAATATCCTAGTGTTTTTTTTTCTGTTTATTGTTTACTTTATGCCTCTTTGATGGCTTCTTTTTTGAGGTCTTATAAGAGATTTTGTTGCTGAGTTAGGAAACCAGATGTGAGGCCTTCTATTATTCTGTCTCTTGTTTTGATTTAAAGTCTCATGCTCCCCTGTGGAAGAAAGTAATAAAGACACAATGGTAGAAGGAAGGAAGGAATATGGGAAGATGAATAGGAACCTACTTCATTAGAGAATGAGAGACAGATATTGAGTATAAACAATCAACACAAAGATCATGAATGGCATCCAGATAGCCATTAACACAATAATGCCTTATTAGAGGACTGTACTTCTTAAAGGTACAACAAGCGTTGGAACACAGTCTAAAATTCTGATTTCTTTCATATGTTGTCTAATTCAGTGCAATCATCATCTTTTATGTATTAATTACAGCTTAGTTTTGTAATTAGAATGAAAGGAAGAGCTGACGTCCTATCAGGCCAGATTTGATTAGCAATTTTGAGGCAGGATTCTTATCTGGAATGATGTTTTAAATATCACATCCTCTAAGGACAAATGTAGATGGAAGTGTTTTTCAGTTACTGCGAGCAGACTGTCATGAGGCCTAGCTGCTCTAGATGACAAATGTCCTACAGGGGTAGATGCAGCAGGAATCCAGAAAGACCCATTTCTAACATCTACTCCACTACCTACTAACTGTGGATCTAAGACAAGTCAAAAGGCTGTCTTGAGCATCAGTTGCTTTATATATTTTTTTAATTGATGTAGAAATGGACACTTGACGTACAGGATTATGGGGAGAGAATCATGGGACGTTGTACATAAAAGCTCATGGTACAAACTTTGCCAAACAAGTATTATTGTCAGTCCTTAAGTTACCAGAAAAGTTGCTCCCTGCTGGATGCATAGATCCATCCTGGTTCCATTCAGTGTCCAGATAAGGCACTTCTAGGCATAGCAAGCACCCAGTCCACAGGATAGGCCATATAGCCTATTTGCACATGGGCATCACTCTGAAAGAGAAGCTTTGCAATCCCATTTAGGAGACAGATTAAATATAGCAAACCATTCATTCCAAGGGTCAAAATAAGTTCACCTTGATGGCAGAGAAGAGTTTTAGACTTCCATGTCTATATCTCCACTTTAAAAGTATATGAAAAAACCCTTCAGAGACAAATTTGCTTAAGCCACACTCAAACATATGCATAACATATAATCATCATATAACACCTTCTGAAGTTACACTTTCAACAGGGCACGAGGCTCATCTTCCCAGTGTCATGCTATGTAAAGTAGTGGAGGAATAATTTAAGATTTAGGAAAGTTTATTCCCACTTTTCCAACAGTAAGTCATCCAGTCCATCACAGAGCTCCATCTGGAGAACAAGTCACCCAGGGCATAGAAGAAGGCTATGGCAATGTCCACTTCTCTAAAAATCTTTTCCTTGTCTCAATTTTCCCATAATCAAGCAGCAAGCAAAAATCCAGGAACCCAGGCTCCCCTTATCAAAGGCCAATGTCAAAGTAAACAAACAAACAAAACAAAACAAAAAAGCTGATAGGCCTGTGTGTTCATTTGTTCTGTCCTGATTTGATTATTTCAAACTAGAATTTGTTTTTCCTGAGGCCCATTTAACCTACCTTCTGTTTCCTGGCTCCTGCTTATTTTTTCTTCCCCATGTTTAAATTAGTAAACCTTATCAAAGACCATCTGTCTACTGGATTTCAACAGAGGTTAAGTTACATTAGAGTGTAATTAATGTTTGAGTACATATTGACACCAATTTAATTATGAAAACTGAAAGTTAAATAAAAATACTCCATTTAATCTCTCCTGAAATCAGCCTCCTGTGTGTGTTCTGGTTAAGAAGAGGTGTGTGGCCTCTCTGACCTAATTCAGTGGGAGGAATAAGAGAGCTTATGTCTCCCAAAGACCAGGGCTCCGTTCTTGCTTTTCAATATGCCGCCTTTCTCGTCCTCAAGGAAGCTATCACCACGGGGAGTTTTCTATAATTGTAGACATTGACCTAAGACAATTGAGCTGAGACACTTGACCAATCAGGTGCAAAGTCATCACTCACTCCTCTTTCCCTAACTCCCTCCCCCTCAAAGGTACATAGCTCCAATGGTACTTTAGGAACTGGAGACCAGAATACCTGATAAAGTCCAATCTGATCCTTCTTTCAAGACAAACGGTAGCTTTCTTGCATAAGTTATATTCCTTGACACATTAGGAATTTTTCAAAGAGATGTAATGTTCAACTTTGGTCCTGAATAGATGACATTCACCCATTTGCCCCAAGATTTCTCAGTTCTTAATACAGAACCTAATGAAGTTATATTTGAACACCGCAGTAGCTGTGGATAAGGCCATACTACCACACAAGATAAGAGCCCTCTTTTCTTTAGCAGGCATCCGTAGCTGAACATGAGCACGTTTCTGATGTTTCACCTAAAAAAGGGGAGTTGTGAAACAAGATTC